>WBMW01000664.1:113644-139732 GCA_013396635.1 Penelope pileata
GGGGGGGGAAATGGTAACTCTGTGTTTAGAGGAGAAAGCATTTGAAGAGTTGTGTCTGCTTCCTGGTGAAATGTTTGAAATGTGATGCTGAGTTCTTTGCACAAAAAAGCGCTTGAGAGGTGACTTGGTCACTCTCTAAGTACCTGCAGAGGATCAGGGAAGAAAAATTGAAGCAAGAAAAAAATTGCCAAGAAATTTGTTTAATAGCAGTCGCGGTCGTAGGAGCAACTCAAGAAATTGTGGCTCTCCATCACTGCATGCTGTAACTTGAGGCTGAAGAGTTTTCCAAAAGATTACATGGGGCTCGAGCATATCGCTTGAAGAGTCACTTCAATATGCAGGAGAGGATGGGCNCCAGACCTGAGGGAATGGCATGGAGTGGAGGGTCAGACTGGGGATTAGGGAAGGGATCTTCACCAGAGGGTGAATGGGCACAGGCTCCCCAGGACTGTTGTAATGGCCCCAAGCTGCTGGAGTTCAAGGAGCATTTGGACAACGCTCTCAGACGTAGAGTTTGAATTTTGGATGGTGGTGTGCAGAGCCAAGAGTTGGACTTGGTGATCCTTGTGGGCTCCTTCCAACTTGGGATATTCAAGGATTCTATGAATACTGTGACTGATACTTTAAAGGATAAAGCACTGTATTTCATACAAGTATGCACTTGAGGTAGATGTGCGTATTGTCCTTGCAACAGAATTTTTTCCTCTTGCAACAGAATTGTTGTTACTGGAGACAGATCAAACTTTGAAGCTAAATCCAGTAATACTAAACACTCCTTTGGTCAAGCGTTAAAATGATTGAAGCTTACCTTACATACTTGCTTTCTGAGTGACAAACATCCTATCTTTAGCAGGTGTTTTTGTGTTGGATTTTGGTCTAGTGCACTAAAAATTATTAGTGTAGCTCCCTTATGGAATTCTCAAAATGTACTTCAGTGACCAGTTGTATCCACTGTGCTTTTGTTTGGACTCTTGGCTATTCCTCCATGTAACAGATGGCACTTGCTTAAACTGACAAGCTGTGGAATAGCAGAGCATTACTAATAAAACCTATCACATGTTAAACTTGACCTGACATTAATCAAGTTTTGAATGCTACAAATGATTCATGGATAATAATTAGTCTCTTGATCACATTAGTGAACATCAGTCTCACATTGCTCCCATTATCTGCTTTCATTCTTATAGGGAACAAATCCACTGCAGTAATTAGGTGTTTTTAATGTCTTTTGAGCCAAAATGTTCTGTATGATTAACTTGGCAAAGAGGTTATTTTTAGTCTTGCGGTAGAGTTGGTTTCAGAGCTCCAAGTAAATCAACAAACTGAAAGGCTCTCCATAAAGCAGTATTTTATAAAAAGTATGCATTTATTAATTTTGCAAAATGAGAAAATTCCAATGTTTCTTTACAGTCATCTGGTATAGTTTTTGTCAAAATATGTTTCAGCTATTGCCATAGATTACAATTCAAAATAGTTTGATTTATTATTAAATGGATGAACCTTTGGAGTTTACTTTTACTCTTCCTGTTTAGTGCTGAGTTATTGGTTGACAAATTGCTTCAAACACTTTTGTGTAGACAAAAGAAGACATTTGAAGCTTTTCTCTGTTTACAACTTGAATTAACGTCTTGAGAGGAGGGCTGCATGAGAGCTAGGATTTGAGGTTTAAGCATAATTTTTTGAAAGAATTTTCATGCAATTTGTGTTATATACTGCTTTTATGGCCAAAGAGCATGAAATTTCCTTTTAAGTAATGAGCGACTGAAATGTTCATGCTTCAGATCCTTTTGCGGTTAGGGCAAAGTAGACAACTTTACTAATTTAATAAAAATGAAGCAGTTATCCAATTTTTTTGTTTCTTGATGAGCATATAAAACTTTTTTAGATAATTGTTTCTTAGGGATTTACCTTTTCCTTTAGTTTCTATGCTTTTTTTTTGATCCTACCCTTCCCTTATGTGTATATTAGGCTATTAGCATGAGCTAAGAAATAGTTTATTTCATCATTTCTCTAGTACATCTAATGTAAGGATGAACTGTGTTTTTTTTTAGTGTACTCTCAGTTAACATGCTGCATTTACTTTTATTGCATTCCTATCTCTGTTTTCCCAGCAAATTAAAGTTTAAAATTTCTAAGATAACCAAATTCAATGAATAACTGAGATACTGGACTTGACCTTGCTATAAAGGTATACTTCAATTAATACATTACTGTTCTATTAATACAGTGCTGCTCTTACCTTAAGTAGCGTATCATATTTTGATTAGGCAATGAATGGTGCAGGATGAACTGGGTCATGTTAACCTGATTCAAAACCCACTCTTGAACATTCTCACATGTGATTTGGAGGAAGGCATGAAATCATATACCCTAGTATATGATTACATAAGTAATAGTATAAGTTTCCATCAGTAGACCAAGTTTTCGCCACCTTCCCAGTTACTTGGGAGGAACCGCTTTGAGTCAAGCAGCCAGATGTAATGAGCCATCAGCTGGTCAATACTTTCTCTGGCAAGTGCTGATGTATTCAGAAGTGCTCTTGAAAGGAGGCTCCCAATAGGAGAACAGGAAGTGTGTTTTTTCTTCCTAATTTGGCTCTTCCGGAATAGCNGCATATCACTTGAAGAGTCACTTCAATATGCAGGAGAGGATGGGCTTTCACCTCCTCCACATTGATGTCTGAAAGTTGATCTGAATTGGTGATCTAGGCTGTGGCTGGTTTGGGGCGGGGAGGGGTGGAAGCAGTGCCAGAGGTATGTTGTGGATCCTTCTCTCTCCTCTGTTACTTTGCAGTAGGTTTGTTTGGGTCAGCTGTTTCACTTCAAATCCTAAAACCAGGGGAGGGGAATGGTATGCTGAGTATGGAAAATATACAGTCTGAGTTTTTAACTTTTTTTTTTTTTTTTTTTTTTTTTTTTTTTTTTTTTTTTTTTAACTTTTCAGAAGGTATGTGCTCCCTTTAATTCCCAAAGCTGTACATTCCTGTGAGTCACTAAAGACTGATTGGAAGGCTTTGCCATGTATTTGTAGAAATTTCAGTGCTAGTAAATATCAACTTTATCAAAGAACCAAATCAAAACTTCTCTTGACACTTCATTTTGGTCTCTAATTCTCTTAAAATATGCACTGTGTGTGTGTGTAAGGTTATTTTAAATAACCTACTAAGCTTCCTCCCATTCTAGTACATAGGTACTCACATTGGGTGCTATTGGGTGCTTTTTCACTTCAGGACTGAAACTGTCTGTTTAATGCTGCCTCTTTAGGAAAGAAAAAACAGGCAACTGCTGCAGAATGGAGAACTAGAGAGATCCTGGGGAGAAAGAAGGAAGGAGCAGCAGCTAAAACTCACCTTAGCTTATTGAGACAATTTTGCTTGTCTGGTATGAAGCTGCAGTTGGTCATATTTTCAAGTATTGTATGGTAGCCTTGGTATCGTCTTGCAGCTTACACACCACCAACAAGCATGCTTAGTTATTTTTCAGGAGTCTTCCTTTTCAAAATGTAATGTTAGAAAGCTGTAGTTCATATTGTAAATGGTTTGAATGATGGCTCCATCATTGCTATTTAGTTTTATCAATTTATTTTGGGAAATGTCATTGTTGGGATGGATCTGAGCAACTATTTTTGTGATTTTAATTTAAACTGAATTTGACATATAACACATTAGATAGAATTTCTGATGTCATCCAAAGTCAGGATTTCTGAAATATGCAGTAAATTATTCTTGATACATTTTTCTTTTGCCCCTAACGAGGAAGATCAAGATGTGCATCCTATTTTTTTAGTCAAATTGTTTTGTTAAGCAGGTTTTCAGGTTTTTTTTTGGTTTTGTTTTTTTATCAGTTAAATCCAGGAAGGCTACCCAATAGCAATGCTGGTTTTGTTGCACCAATCTTTAACTGGATTTGTGATTCACAGATTCTTTCTTCCGCTATTTCCATATATAATAACAGGGATAAAATTTATTTATCTTGTGAGTTGGTGAATATATACATATATATCCTTGGTAGCAGACATGTATTTCATTAATTTACGTATGTTTATCCATTTTATTGAATGCTGTTCAATGAGTGTACATTTGGAAATGGTTGTGCTTTCCACCTTGGATGTAAACTTTCTGGAATGCCTTATTTACATCAAGCACCAGTGTTAAAGGAATTACGCGTTACATTGAACTTGGAGGATTGAGGTCTCATAAAAGTGGGTGTTCTAGGATGAGGCTATTGAGGGCTGTTGAGGAAATTGCCATGTATAAAGGAGGAGGTACATCAGAAAAGTACAGAAACCGGCAAGCAAGATGGAAGCTAAGGTAAAATAAACCAGAAATAATATCCAGCGGAATAGTCCATCTCTTTTAGAGAATTGACAGGATAATTGTTTCCTTTCAGATAAGGTGCCGGTAACAATGGAATATTTCCTGAAGACTGCATAATGTTTGAAAAAAATCTGTGGCATCTTTACAGAGATTTACTATTTATGAGCCCATGTCTGCAAAACCTGACAGTTCTCAGGATGCGCCAATTATTTTGTAGTCTCATGCTGAAGGCTGTAATCATCAGATGAAGTCCTTTGAGCAGGGCCGAACCTTGACTCAGTTAAGATGTCGGCTGTGGGAAGTAAGGCATGACAGGATGCTCATGCCTGGAGGCATTTTAAATTCTAGTTAACTGACAATTCAATTGGTAGTTTATTTGTGTCTAATACTTGGGAGTAAGCTACGTTCCCTTTCCCAGCTTTCAAGTGGAGTGAGCAGGTAGATGGCCAGCAACTTGAAGGTGGCTGTGAAAAGCTGCGTCAGGACAGGTGCGTGCAGAGCTGCTGTAGCTTGACTGAAAACTGAATGGAGCATAGAGCAGTTCTGAAATGGAAAAAGCGTGCAAATGAGCATGTATTTGTCTTGCATTATGAAATCCAAAGTGATTTTATTCTGCATCGCCAAGTATTTCACTCGGTGCGTAAGCAGTATCGGTTTTGAGTCAGAAACGCAGGCAAGATTGTTAACATTTCCATTTTGTGACGTAGTAGGTCCATAATTGTGTGCAAGGACTTGAAGCAGATTGCTTTGTAGGAAGTTGATAGGACTTAGCAGAGACGTTGAGTTGCCTTGAGAGTTTCTTGTAGGGGAAGGAAAAGGCACAGTACTATCTAGCGAATGTATTTTGTGAATAAAATGACATCTAAAAACTGCTGAGAATCGTGTGGCTTGCCTCCAAATTACAGCAACGTTAATTAAAAAGTATCAGGATTGTGTGGAATCTATACACAGATTTTTTTTTTTTTCCTCTTCTTCCTGCTGGAGGAGCCAAGTGCCTTCCTTATCGTTACTTGCAGAGACATCTCTGAAGCAGAGTTCTTCAGCCATCCCCTCCAGAAGTTCTACTGACTGGCTCAGTGCTTTAGCAAAATCAGCACCCCCTGTAGTTAGCAGCGCTTTTGGTGACGTGCAGCTGCTTCTGACCTTTCAGAGCAACGAGAAATCCTTTTGCGCATCATACAGCTCCAGTCATTTCATGGGATTATACCGTTCTTTTTATTAGACGGCTATCATTAGATACAGCAATTATTTTTAATTGGATTTAGTTTTAAATTAAGAAGGGAAAGTTTTAAATAACAAACTGTGGGATTAATACGTGCTTCATTACCATGCACACTGCGAAGCGGGAAGCTGCTGTAAGTGAGCAGAGTTTTGCAGGTGGGAATACATGCCATGGGGCCACGAGGAATGGCATGCCAGACGGATTGACTTGCCTGCCTCATTTACCCATCTTTTATAGAACGTCACTGAGATGCCCTGCATTTTATCTGATCCCTGGCAGTCATCCCAGGCAGGCAGGTGTGCTATTTATCGTGGTGCCGATTAAAGGCCGTTCTGTTCAAACTAATTAGAAATTCTAACGTGTGGAAAATTGAACATCATTTTGTAAAAGGTAAAGCAAGATATCTGCATTTTAAGTTCATAAACCTAAAAGCATTATGCTAATTATATTTTTTGTGTCAAAAATATGTGCTTATATGTCATAGATTCCTTCTCTGCTCATTCTCCTGTCATTCCAAACTTTCTGCAGTACTCAATAGATATGGATTCTCCTATTCACCTCTAAAGAGTTTAATTCTGAAGCAAAAGTGTATGGGAAGAAGCTCAGATAAAATTTCTGTTCCCTTCTTCCCAGTCCTTTTTAATAAAAATGCTTTCCTGTGATGTTATAATTGAAATACTTGTAATTGACCTGATGAGAACAAACCCAGTGTAACCAAGAGCACAGAGGTTTAATTATCTTTTCTGCATTTAAAATCCTTTTGTCTTTGATGCTTAATTGACACTTGAGAAAAGATGTATTAATAAGATTACTGTGGAACTCTAAAATGAGGAGAATGAATTCATTTCTCTGGGAAACTTGAAGCTGGATGTCAAGTTGAGAAGAAGGAATCCCTTGCATTTCGTACTTCTGTTGGAGTGGTGAATAAAATACTGGAATGCATGTTTGAAATGTTAAACAGATTTTTTTTAATTTTTTTTTAGAATCATGTTTTCCCCCCATTTATGAACTTGTAGTAGTGCTTTCATGTAATTTTCTAGAACTTCAGTTAGAGCAGAGTGGAGAGAGCTGCAGGTAAAACAGTTTGTTATAGTAACTCCGTACCTTAGAGAGCTGCAAACTCCAACTTAAAATCTTGTTTCTGTGTCCTTAAGTTGTATTTTGGAAAAGACGCTCCAACACCAAAGTAACCAAATTACAGTTCCTGTAAGAAATTACAAGCGCAAACAAAGATGAAGGGGTTTTGTTTGCTGGCTTGGTTAGAAATGTACCTAACAAAGTATAGCAATAGCTAATACGAAATTTGTATTTTATTTTCAGTGATTTCTTTTTTAATTGTTTGAAGAGAACCCTATTTGGTGCTTGAATTTAACAAAATCTTTCCCATATGGTTTTTTTAAACGTCAAGTATATTCTTATTACAGACTTGTCAATTTATTCTTCTTACTATTACAACGTCTCGATTTTGGAACAACACAGTAATACACAGTAACCTTGAAAGTTATCCCAGAAGACTTGTTTAAAATTTTTTAAATTATGGTTTTAAAATTTCTCAGGAGTTTTTGTTTAAATATTTTCCTGTGTATTCTGCTGAAACAAAGGTTAACAACGAGTTTGTTAAATGTTTGAGGATTTTTTTTTTGTTGGTTTGTATAAACATCTGAGAATTTATTCAATTGTGAGCCTCAGTTGTAAATTTCAAAATGATAATGGGTCAGGCGTGCTAAAACATCAGATTCCAAATACCTGCTTTTTATATACTGAAAAGTAGTGTTTCACAGGAAGGTTTCTTACTCAGAAGGAAATATTTTTAAGCATTTTATCACTTGGGAGTGTTCTCATAAAGAGTGTTTTTCAGTTGCACTGTACCTGAAAGTTCCATGGTGAAAGCTGTAGTTGTTCATGCAGTTATAAGCACAAATATGCCAGTGACTGTGAATAAGGAAAGAGGCAGTTTTTTATAGCAAATTGATCAATTATTCTGTACTAACAGCTTCAGGTTTTAGATGAAATATCGTGTTATATTATAATTTGAAATATTTGCAAAATATTTGACTATTAAGCTTTTGATTTATTAAGTGTTGAGCTGCTCTGCTTTGACTTTTGCATCCCATGGTAAGACACAAATGCTAATTCGTGACTCCTTTCATATTTTTGCCCTTTACCGAGAGCAGAGGTTGCTACT
This sequence comes from Penelope pileata, assembly GCA_013396635.1. Taxonomy (NCBI): domain Eukaryota; kingdom Metazoa; phylum Chordata; class Aves; order Galliformes; family Cracidae; genus Penelope; species Penelope pileata. The sequence continues at coordinate 121,367 of WBMW01000664.1, forward strand.
TCATTTGAATAATTTACTCAGTGGCTCTTTGACTGAAATTGGACCATACAAAGGAAATGGTACAAAGCTAACAATCCAGGCCAGAATGCTGCTTTTTAAACCTGCTGGTGACTGTCCGATGTCTGTATTTGCTATGTTTTGTGACATTGTGGTAAGTTGCGTGTCAGGTCTTATCAATCATTACTAAAAGCACCTGGAACTTTGACAGATTCTTCATCTGTACAGTACAACATAAAATAGTGAAAGGGCATTTTGGCAGTTGTCCTTATTTTTGCTGTTACCTGTCAATTGTAGCTCTCACTAGCTATTTGCTTTTCTTTAGGTAGGTGATAATTTAACGTGGAAGTATGCGATCTATTTTCCTAACTCTTGACTAGCTAGTTTCTTTAGTTTGCTTATTTTTTGCTCAGGTGGATGTTGTTTTTCCTATGGTAAATGCATCCTGATGGATGTATTCACCTCCCTGTGGAATTCAGAATCTTTCAGGCTGTAGAACGGAACATGGTAGATCCGTGTTCAGTTGGGTCGCTGGTTTACAGTAGTGTTGCTGTGCTACGGGGTTATGCCACAGCTTAACAGTCTGCCAATCAAGTATTTTGGGAAATGCCTTGAAATAATTTTTTCTTCTCTTCCACAGCTCCTGGAAGGAAGCTTTGCTAGAGAAGTTAGCCATGAAGTGGATGGATTGATATTTCAGCCTACAGGAGTAAGTAGCCCAGTAACTGATTTTTGTCCCTTCCACCCCAAAGGAATTACTCACCCTCACTCCCCTCTTTTTCTCCCATCTACTGCGTAATTTTTGTTTTGGTCAGGATGATTTTCAGAGTTAGTTCTGAGTTTTCTGATTCCTCAGATGAGTTAAATTCACCTAATTGCAATCCAAGTTGTAGTACCTGCGGCTGTGGATTAATTCATGCTAGTCGTTTTCAGAAATCAGCTCATTTTTTGTGGTGCTTGTAAAACGATGTGCTACTAAATAAGCAAGGAATTTTTTCTGACTGCATGAGTTCTGTGAGTATTTCAGCCATTGATTTGAGCTCTCGCATTATTTTTCTTTCTAAGGATGTCTCACGTTAAAATTTTAGTAAAACTTGACCCAGTGTAAGGATAGGTAACTTTGGTGGGGGACAGTCACCGTAAGTACTGCAGGCAAACACAACGATGTAAACAGGTAGTTCTCAAGCAGGAGAGCTGGCTTTAAAGGGATTCAGTAGCAGGATCTCTTCCAACCTACTTGTGCTACTTGTGTTGATTTGGGTACAACGTCACACTGCAGTGTGTATTGAATGTTGATACAGATTCTGACTGTAGCCTCATCCATGTTCAATTTTTCTTTGCTTTTAAAACAAGGAATTGATTTTGACTGTTTCCAATTTGACAGGTAACTCTACACTTATGGTTACTCACAGAAAGTATTTCTATTTAGTTTTCCAGATAAAACATTTTGGTCTGACAAGCTTCCCATATTGCTGATCTCAGCAAGGGTGATGGCACTTTCATCTACTCTTTATTGCAAGTTCTAAATCAGCTGGCCACAACATGAATGACAACTAGACTACACTTTTTTTTTTCTTTTTATAAATAATTATTTCAAATTAAAAGAAAAGCTGCTAGGGTAAAGGAAATTGATACTTCCTTAGGAAATCTTCATGCTGTCTTGGAGCACTGCTAAAATCTAAAGCAATTGTAAAGGCTTCTCAGAACCACTTTTCTGAATATTAGAGGTTAAGCTATCAAGATTTATTGTAGTTGAATTTGAAGAGATCTTTTCTGCTTGAAATGAAATTGCTGAAGAATGTGTGTTTTTAATCTTTGCTGTTGCAGGAAAATAATATCTGAAATGTTTTGTATTTCTAGAACTTCTGATTTAGCATACTGAGAAATTTATAACCCACTAAAAAACTTTTTCTTGCGTAAATGTGTGTAAAGGCTTTTTATCTTTAAGATATGGGTTATATTTGTTTAGTCTGACTTAATGTTCAAATTTCAATGTTGTTTCAGGTTTTATGAAAAATAAGTTAATCGCACCTGTTACTAAACTGGTTTTCCTAGATTAATCAATATGCAGTTTTCTCAATGGCATCTGTAGTTGAAAAAATACAAATAATATGTTTAGTGTAAAAGAAATTATTGTACACTTGTCGGGAAATAACTGTTAAAACTGATTAATTGGAAAGAATGAAGCTGATAGGGGTAGCTGGTACTGCTTTTTTGTTTCATGTGATAGGACGTACAACAGGCAACAACACGAGGGCAACAGAATATAATAACGCGTAAATGATCCCTGGAGAATATTAACTGAAGTGATTTTTCTTTTTTGTATTATAGTTGCAGTTTTGTGTGATCTATTATGTCACTTTCCAGAGAAAGATACCTGTTGTTGAGTGAGGTAGAGCCCTCCATTTTAGTTATGGTGAGACTTAGAGATTTTGATAAAACCAGTTTGTCTCAAATGAAGGGACCGTGGCAAACCCACAAGACAACAATTTTCAACAACCATTTTATTGACATACTTAATCTTGTAGAAAAACCAGGCAAATAGAAAAGATACTGACTTATAGATAAACAAGAAAGCTTAGGGAACATCTGGGAACATCTGGAACTTCACATTCATTTTGAGGAAGAAGAAAGCAAAAGTTGACGCAAATTTGAGCAGGACCACAAAGAAGGATAAAGCAGCAGCAGAGCATGGAATGTGACAGACGGGAACATTTGAGGGGAAAAACACTTCCCATACCTTTAGTAGTTAAATGAGAATACAGAAATTAACTCATTATTTAATATAAAGAAAGTTGATCTTATTTGTTGTCTGCTTGAAATTCTTTTCTGTGTTTAGTTAGAGAAGCTTCTCCTCATCTCTGATCTTCAATGCAGGTATCCAGATCTGAGAATACGGATATATTCCCCAACAGCCTGCACTGGTATTGGGAGTAGAAACAGATGGAGAAAATGATTTTGTTGCGTTGAAGTTTTGGTTAATTATGGCTTGCAATAAAAATCAAAATACCTGAAACGGTTTTTGAATAGGAGTGATTTCTGCAGCCTCTATGAGCTCTGGGTTTGAAGAGATTTGTCATCAAAGTGATTGTGAATTAGTTCAGTTTGGAGAAATTGTCATGCTTTGATGAAAAGGGATTTGTGAAAAGGTTTTACTACCAAGTTTACAGTTTCAGTTAGGTATAATATAATTAGTTTTCTTTTGTTAGTTTTTCTGTATAAACTCATTATGAATAGCAAGCTTATTATACTGAAGCAAAAATTGTTTTGCAGTGTGACTGATGATGGTAGAAACAGCATTAAGGAGTAGGGAGGTTGTTTGCTGTCTGTGCAGTTTAGTTTGTTTTGCGTGGTAATACTAGCAGTGCATTACTTTCCCTAAATAATTCACCAGCTGCCTGAGTTGTTACTTACATCGCGTGTTTCCCAGGGTGTGCTAGGTGCTTCAGTTTCACAATGACAAGTAAAAGGCAGTGACTGAGGCCTCCCTTCTTCTTCCCTTTCCAGAGACTAAAAGCTTTCTCAGATCACTAGAAAAGCGTGTTTAGTAGAAGTGCTGGAGGTTTTTTTCTGGTTTATAATTTGAGAATGCTTCATAGGTGACTTGGTGTGATGTGTGCTTCACAGTAAACCCCGCGCACCCCTGTCATACCAACCACTCTAACAACTCCCTGGTGAGAGACAAATACAAGACAATGTTTTCTTACTATTGTTTCTCTTCTTCCCTTTGTACTCTTTTTCCTTTCGTCTGTTTCCTTTCCATGCATCCTCTCTATCCAGTAGCCCGCTTCCCACATTTCTTTTGGTTTCCCTTTCATGTAATTTCTTCATAGTGCTCCTTTTCCTTGCATCATTTTCCATCCATTTATGATGCTCCTGATATAACTCCCGTATGGTTAAGTCAGCTCCATTCCATCTGAACAGCTTTCTGATCCCTCTACATGTAACAGGTTGGCAGAGCAGGGACCGAAGCTAAGTGCTAATTAGGAGGAAGGAAACAGGCGAGCAGGAAACTTCACGGACAGGTACGTTGCCCTATGATTGTGCCCCAGACAATCAGCAGATTAGTTTGCAAGCAAAAACCAAACAACTTATTCACAAATTCTGAATTGTTGTACAAGATTGGAAGCTTTCAATTGTTTCTGAAAGGTTATTTAAAAACAGCAATCAAGAGCACACGTGTTTAAGAGCACTTGCAGTTTGCCAACCTGTGTGGTTTTATTGGAAATCTCAAAAATGCCTCTTATCTTTTGATGGCAGAGTCAGCTTTGACCTTTGCCCGCTCATCAGTGAAATTACTTCTATTATCTGCCGTATAAATCACACCCTCACCTGGGTATCTGCCTGCGACTGTCTCATTTTTTGCTAGCAATCTCTTAATAACTGATTTTGTTGCTGGCTAGAATTATTATTTTACCTTGCTTGGGAAGAGGATGTAGGAATTATCTGAATACTTCAGCAGCCTAAACAGAGGCGAGGTGGCCATCAGTTGGGAAGGCCTAAGGACACTGAGGATTTGTGGAAAGCTTGCGTCAGAACTTACTCTCTTCTTTTTCATCTTTCTGCCTCCTGAGCTCTCTGATGTTTTTGTTTTGGCTCAGACTGATTTCTATTTGATAGTTCTCTGTGCTCTTATTTTGATGAGGGATAAAGTCCAGTCGTGTGAGTTCAGGGTGTTTTTAGGGAAGGAAAAAAGGACAGCTGCTGAGCTCGTTTTTAAGATAAGTAATTCAGCCATTCTTTAAAATAACATGCAACTCTTAACTCACAATATTGAATACTAACAAAAAGGTTAGCCTTTAAAATGAGAATAATGAACAGATTTTCATGACTGGCTAACATTGCATGAGTTTTTAATACACCTTCCTTCCTTTCCCTTGGCAGACTTCATGGTGGTCTGAAATGCTTGGTTGCTTGTTAATTATTTGTCCTATTACAATTGTATAGTAGGCTGTTATCCTCTTCTGTCATTGTGAAAGTTTACCAGAAATCTCTGAAGTTAACATTGAATGAACTATCTGCAAAAATCACTACCAAATGAAATACCTCCTGAAGGCCACGTTTTGTTTCATTAGCAATGCCAATTTCTCCTAAAGAATGCTATCTAATTGGTAAGCCTTTCCTTCCACAATATATTTTTTGTTGGATCCTCTGTAAATTTTTTAATACATACCAAGTTGGTCAACCTATTTTTGAAACTTAAACTTCATGTCTACAAGTGACAGGGCATCAGTTACTGTTAAATATTTCTACTGCAATAGCAAGTGATGGCTTCAGGTAGACCCAGATGTCGTCTTGGTACCAAAGCTGGTATTTAAAGGCTTAGGAACAATCATAACATACGTTTTTCCTTCTAACAAATATAAAAGTTTCTGGATTTAGCTTTCTAATTTTGTAGTGATTCCTTAATGTTGGTGCTGAGATTGCCTGATTTTACTTTCTTAGAGTTTGCAGTGTAAAGGAATACAATCAGGCAAGAATAATTTTCATCAGTCTTTGTGTTGACCCATAATACTAAAACTTTTCATGTACCTTTAGAATATCTCATTACTAAATGTGATTCCCTCTGTAAGAGGAATGTTCACGACTGAGTCTGTGACTCGTCAGTGGTTGCTGTTGTCATGTCAGCATGCACTTTCCATGCTGCTGCAGGTTTTTCTTTCACAGAGAATTTGCTGTCAATCTCCTGAAATGCCACTGAGCTTTACAACTCTTTTCTGCCTATGAATAGTTGTTATACTCAATTTCCATGGCAATGTTCCTCGCAGTTCGTCTCTTAAATTGCTAGTCATATCTCAAATATACCATCCTATCATATGCTTTATGAACGTACTAAAATGTATTAGCAATGCACCATCTTTCCTTGAGCTTTTTTTTTTCTGTGACTGTACAAGAAAATCTTTTTATACTGATTCAAATTTTGCTTTGCTATCCTGAGGTGATAGGTTTTATACCTTTTTTGAAAATTAAAATACTAGAAAATTAGAAAAACTAGAAAATTAAGGAAGAGTAACGAGAAATGCTAACTTAAAGAGCAATGAGTAGCATCTAGGTAAACTAATTAAACCTTATTTAATTAAATTGTTAGAATCGTAGATAAAAGTGCCATGATTTTCAAACATAGTAGACTTTTTATGATTTTCAGAGATAATTGGCTCCTCAAGAAGTTTGAACATTTCTTACAGATACAGACTCCCAGCATCCACGTTTGTCAAAAAATGACTAGAACGGAGGAGAAACTGAGTCTTTTTTCTTTCTGAACATATTAAGGAAATGATGTAGCAAAGTTGTCCTTGCTTAAATTCCTGTTATTGATTGTTTGGTGTATTTAGAGATGCAGGTGTGTATGCTGTTTGCCAGAACTGTCTAACTTGGCTTCGTTTTTGTGTGAGTGTAGATGTCAGTGCCTTAAGCCTGATTATCTAATGAAAGTGTTAGTTCTGATTGGTATGTTATCTCATTTGTTTCCTCATGACCTGTGCTACCTGATATTCCCTGATTTCTCAAGCAATGAATTGCCTTTTTAGGAGCCATCTGAACAGGTTCTTGAACTTTTGTTATGCAGTTTTAATCATTGAGTCTGTCAATGGCAATAGGCAGGAAAGATCTATTTCTTATATTTTATGTTATGTGTACTAGTCATCCTCAGGATTGTCAAATTGCCACAAATATGATGGTGTCTGTGTATTCATCATTTGAGAGATTGTCTTAAATATGTTTTTTTCTGGATGCTGCTGTTCTAAATGATGGGAATGTAAAGATATATTTGTGTTAGGATAAACAGAATCATTATTTGCAAAGGCTTTCAAATAGGGTTTTTTGCACAGCTTCTTTGTCTCAAGTTTGTTGAGTGTGCTTGCTGTCATGCTCCCAGCTGTGACAGATTGCACATTTTCTAGCTACAAGGAATAAACGTTAGGCATATGCACTATAAATGTGACACTCAGGTGAGAACACCAAAGTAATTGTTCTGCCTTCACAAAACGTATCTGCTTTTATGTCTGTATTACACAAGTTATGTCAACTTGTGTGTGATGGATCAGCCTTGAAAAACAAAACTCAATTTAGCAACTGGAAAGGGAAGAGATATTCTGCTTAGAGCCAGTGAGAATTCTTTACTAGATCACCAAAGATGTTGATTCAGCTCTTCATCCTTGAGAAAGGCAGCCGTTAATGAAGTAATCGGTTGTCCGCGTGGCAGTGTTGCTACTCATCCTGAACCTTACAGCAATCTTACCACTACTGAGAACTTGGTAGAGCGGGAGTGACTGCAAACTGAAGTGCACGGTGAAAAGTATTTCCTGAACAGTATCTTTTCTTCATATTCTTGAATAGCTGTTAACAAACAGAATGCCTCATGTACAATTCATCCGTCCTCTTTCGCTCCAACTGAAAAGATTTGGGGAAAATATCTGGAAGAACTACCTTGTTACGGTTGTTTTCTCTGAAAACTTTCTCCTGTGCATGCTAGAACGAGACGGGAAACAGGCCCATTGAATTTTGATGAAGTTCCTTCATAAAATGTTCTTTGTTTCTTCTTAGTCGGGATGTAGCAGTGAAGTAAAAATGGTGGTTTGTATCAGGATAAGGCAGAATGTTTAGGTAGATCTCCATCCTGCTGTTTCAGAGTAGGCAGTATCCTAATACATCAGGAAGATGATGTATGTATGTGAGATTTGACCAAGAAGGGTTGCTGTCAGAGGAATATCGACACTTGCATCTGAATGGTCAAAACTCTTGATGTAAGGATGCTTTCTTTAAAAAGTAGGACGATGTATTTTATGTTACTCTTATTCACAATTTGAAATGTTTACTCTCTCACTGCTCTTATAAATAGCAAATTTGAAAATGGACGGTCAATATCCCAAATAGGTAACTGAATTTTTGCAATTATCAAAATACATCTTTTATTTTAGTTGCTAAGGTACATTATCAAATAAATCTTGGAATGCAGTGGTGTGTATTTGGTACCATATTTAAATTATGTACTGCGCAGGACATGGGATGCCTCCTCACAGCTCACAGAATGCTCTGCAAGGCTCAGAGTTGTCTGCTGAATTATATTGTGTATTGAGGAGGTACAACAGAACACTGTTGTGATAATTTGATTTCATTTTGGTTTCCAGTAATTTTAGTTTCCATTGTAATTCTATTCATTGGCTCTCTCAGTCTTTTACATTTCCAAAATAATAAAACAGGTCCATTAGAATAGAGAAATTAAAAGTACAAGTGTTGAGCTTAATGTGAAAGCTGTCGGCTGTTTTTCTTTCCTGTTTATTTTTTAAGAAAATTTCATTGTCTTCTGGTGATGTGCATGCTGAATAATTGAAATGTGATTGTATCATGCAGGTTATACTCTTCTAAGTATTGAGCTGGAGGGGCAGTGCTGGGCTTCATGCCATAGCTGTAGAAGTCAGAGATACAAAGCCAGTGAACACTACTTCCATCATTACGGCAGATAATCATAAAAGCTTATTTTCTCTTAATGCTGGCAGTTGTGTTTCTGAAATGAAGTTTTCCTCCATGTTATTCTAGAAGCTTTTCACCAAGATAGCGGGATGTACAACTGAGATACATCTGCTGGTTCATTCTGAAAACGAGTGGAAGTCTTAGCTGGAAGTATCCTGGACTTCAGAAATGCAGATGTTCTGTGTACTTTGAATTGTTCGTTAAAGAAACAATTAGTACACTTGTAAAACGCTATCTGAAAGTTTTGACAAGTTTGAACTGACAAACAGTAGGTTGTTTGTTTCCAAACAGTGATCACTGGAAATCCCAAGAACATCTTGTGTCTATATTCATCCAACCACTGCAACAAAACATGTATTTTATGCAAAAAGAGGTTCTCCAGAGAGAACTATTAACTTGTGAGAGCAATTAAATGATGTGTCTTAGGGACTTGTCAGACTGTAAATTGATGTTGCCATTGTGAAGTGAAAACACAGTTTGTTCTGCTAGCGATGAAGAAATAAAACAACAGGAGAATAAAAGATGATCCAAAGTGGTTTGGGAAAGGCTTCATTGTTTGGAAACTGTAAACTGATCAGGGGATCCAGTGGTCACAGAATGAGCTCAGAATAGGTGAAAAAGTTTACTATGTAGCTAACGAAACAAGGGTGTCAGGGTTCCTTTTGTGTCTTGATATATCAAACGCAAAGGTCAAAATTTCTATCTAAGTCTGTTTTAAAAGATGTCTGATGCATTTTGTGATGAGAGATGTCTGGTGCACTTTGTGATGAGTGAAGGTAAGGAAAAAACGAAAGTTTAATTGGAGAAAAGAATGGCAGATGTTAATTTTTGCTAGCTTTTAGGCACTATGTTCCTATGCACGATTTCTTTAGAATCAGCTGAATTAGCTATTAAGCAAATTCAGATTTCTTTGGCTTTTTTTTTTAATGTTTTTTGTGTTATTTCCAGAATATAAGAAAAAGTACCACTTTTAGGTAATGCAGATTTTTCTGTCAGACAATTATATGTCCACTGGACCTTACAACGTACATTGTATTCATAAAACTTTCAAGGTCTGTCTTTTTTTTTTTCACAGAGCACTAGCATGGTTTTGGGAGGTCTTGTTTTGTTTTTGTGGGGAGAATCTGCAGCACTCTAAAAGATACAGCACAGTACTATTCCATAAAACAAGACTTCTCTCTTCTTTTGGTTTGGTATGCACACCAAACTGATCATTTTCAACATAGTTTTTCGGATATCAGTATATCTTCTCAAATTTTCAGAAGCTTAAGTAATACAGTCATCACACTTTCCTTATTGTCAGGGATTTTGATTTAAACTTTACATTTATTAAAATATTTGAACCAGAAGATAACATGACTTTGCTTCTCATAATTTGCACGTGGACCAGAACAACCAGGTAGATTATTTTTGTGAGTAGTTGTTATATCTCAAGACTTCTGCAAGATGCACTGCATTTTCTATGCTTACTGTAAATGCTTATGCAAGATCTAGTATTTTACTTGAAAAATATTACGGGAGATGTATATATATATATATATATATATATTTTTGTTCACATGCTTGTACAGCTGACCCACTTCAGTTGCTTGAATGGATGGGAGTGTAACATCATCTGACTTATGTCTAGTAACAGTCAGAGAAGTGAGGCTTTTAGCATTGGTTAGATTGGAAAATGTACTTGGCAAACGTAGAATAATTTTGGATAGTAGGTTTTGTCAGTGATAAGCTGCCTACAGATACTTCTCATAGTGGACCTAATTTGTCCAATTATTCATTGGAAATAATTCACGTGGCTCTGCTCGCTGCACAGAAAGCTGGTCCATCTCTGTGCAGAACAGCTGCAGTGCTCTTAAGAGTCTTCAGTGGGTTTTGAGAATTTTGGTTGCTGAGGTTGGTTGGTAAAAATTTCAGCTTCTGTATAAAGGCGGGTGACACGGATTGCTTAGCTGCAGTTATGAATTGTGCCCTTCTGTACTGTGGTTCCTTCTGTGTGATTTGTGTAAAATGTTTGCATATCTGACAATTGTTGTGTGAGTCAGATGGCGTAATGGGAAACAGCTGTAATATAATTGTTCTTTATGTTGCCATTAGTCTCCTTTTTCACAAAGACTGAGACTTGCTTTATTGCAGTTAATCAGCTCGCCCTTATACTTATGTTCTGCTTTGGCTTTAATATTGCATGCTTATGAACTATTAATGTTTTTATTAATGCTTTACAGCTGCTGGATATATGGAATGTTATAGAAATCCACTAAAATGAAAACTGGAACTAAACTGGTGCCTTGTCTTGGAGCATGTTGGAAATTAGAGTGGTTAGCTGCCATACCAGGGATGATGTTACCATGGAGAGAGCTTCTGTTTCCATGACATTTGCTTGCATATTTTGCTAGGCCTTCAAAAGAAGTAGGGTTTTGTCCTCTGTCAGGTTTGGTGGGCGTTACTCAATTACTTCCATAGCTCTTCATTGTCTCACTGCAAATATATGTTAACTGATTTCTTAGGAATATTGGTGGTGACTGAGATGACCAGGAAAAAAAAATGGTGGAAAAAGAGTTATTAGAACTTCTAGCATCCAGCAGGCAAGTTGTTTGTTTAAAATATTTTTGACTAGTTTAAATATTTAAATGTTCCAGCTCTGTTCTAACTAGATTAAATGTGCTCTGCTTAAATACATTTTGGTTAATGAAAAAAACCCCACGGCTAGTGAAGAAGAGGAATTTTAGTCATTTTAGAAAAAAATGTGTTTATCTGTGTAGCTAATAGCTTTATACTGTGAGATCTGCCTTGTACTAGTGTGGGGTTTTGAAGATCAGTGAAGTTTTAAATGAAGTCATGATGTACTTTACTGTTTAAGAATCAGTTATTGGCCCAGGGGTGGATCGCAAAAGCTGTTTTTTTCTTAGGGTGAAAAAAAGAAGTGCTTTTGAGATGTGAAATATTTGGTAGCTATCCATAAGGGGGATGCTACCCTTGCTTTTCCCCAGAATAGCAATCATGGAAATATTGTGGTAACGTACCAGCAGCTTTTACATTGATCCTCTATTAAAAATTTCTGACTGCAGTCACATACGTACTTATAATTACAAGATAGCACGTACAGGTGGGTTTAATCCCTAGGTACTTGAACATAGGGAGCTAGCCAGTGGTACTGGTTGCTGAACACTTCTGCGTGTCCTGTTCCCTTGTACAAAGGATGCTGAGGCGGAGAGATGCAGAGAGTTCATCACTGTTCATTCTATTCAGTATTCTTTTGCCACCTCTAACACACAATTACTTGTCTTGTGTTCCTAATGAACTACTGACTGCTTTTCCCTTTGTATACCAGTCTTCTGTTTCTAATTAGTTTCTAGCATCTTAGCGGCCTTTTAAATAATTTTTTCCTTTTTTTTTTTTTTTTTTGCCAGTTACAAGTGAGAATCGAAAACTTTGATCATTTGTGATACCTTCTTGGAGCAGATTATTCTACAGATTATTCTATGATATATCTGTTTCCAACAGTTATAAAAAAGTGTCAACATCTGATCTGCTAACCCTCCAAAACCCACAGTTTTTTCAGTGGTTTTCCCTGTTTCCCATTTTGGAAGCACAGCTACGTGCAGCCAAGGGAGAAATAATCTAACTAGCCTAAAAATCTGGGACTTGTCTGTCTAGTGCAGCTGAAATGTGGGTCCACCTCTGTTGGTATTTTGGTAAATGGGGGATGGTACTTCACCTAATATCCTCCATCAGCTTTTATCACAGTCATTGTAATACATTTGTCATTTTGTTTTCTTTGTTTGTTTGTTTGTTTTGTTTTGTTTTTAAGCCAAGATGTCTTTGTTTTCTGCTTGAATGGAAAGTCTAGTTCTTTCTTGCCAAAACCACTACTACCAATTCCCCATCTGCTAACTATAAGGTTCAAGTTCTTCATCCAGACTTCAAATTTATTTCAAGTAAAAATAGCTTTCTGAATTCTTCTGGTCTATAAAATTCATGTGCTCCTTCTGTTGAGGAGGAGTGTACTTCTGTTCACAACAGAAAAGACTTTTATGACACAGTTCATAAAGTGAGCAGGTATTTAGTTTTCTTGGTGTCAGCAGAGCTATGGCTCAATGTGAGCGTGTTACCCTTTTTGGAATGCCTGCTGGATCAGTGACAAGTAGATTTGTTCACTTTGCTGTTGTCTCTGTACCTGCCCTCTCTCACTCTATTCGAACATTTTTGAAGGGTTCTGTTAACGTTGTTTGACAAATGTGATGCTCTTTCACAGATACCTAGTCTACTGGCTCCGAGTTCATACAAGCGTGCTCATTATCTCTTTGGGTTTTGGTAGCATTTGCATGGGAAAGATATTGGTGACAGGTACTCCTTAACGTTAAACTTGATTGATCTTGGGGGTGACAGGGTTTGTAAAATACGTTCCAAACATTGTCACAGATTCCTGCTTGATCCTACAATGACTTTTTTTCTACATCATTCTCAGTTGTGACAGAGCTACTTGGCTTTGTGTTCTAGAGATTATGAGGGGCTCAGTCGTCTCATGACAGTAGCAAAAAGGATGCATGAGAAAACGAGTAACCTGAAAAACTTCTTAGAGGTTTATCAGATAAGAAGAAGGCTGCTTGTAAAACTGTTCAGGTTTGTCTGCTTCTGCTAGACTTGCCCAGTGACCGTTCATTGAACATTTCAGTGTTCAGTTGATGGATATAGGTACGTCAGCCCCATGAAGAACAGTTCTCTTGCTTAAGAAACAATTGTTTATTTTAAGTACATTATACTTCTGTTCATGAAAAAGCAGTGCTTAATTGTTCTTTCTGTTCCTCATCACTACTTGTAGCAATGTTAAAACTGCTGAACTTGTTACCATTGTGGTTTGCCAATCATTGTCATTTATCTCCTCCCCTAATTCACTGCACCTTCAGCTGTTTGCCTGCTCAGAGCATAGCTACATGAACAGTTCAACGTGTGGTATAACTGAAGGAGAGGAAACATCTCAGAGAGGAAAAAGGGGGAAAAGTGGCTGAGACTGAGAACCATCTGAAACTGTTCTGCCGGTAACAGAGTGGAAGTCTCTTGCCAGCAGCAGAGAAGCTGGATGAGGTTATTTGCAGTTGCTCAATCCCACTTTTCAAAGCAGAGCTTGTGTTGCATGTCCAACCAACATTTGTGTTGTCATTAATACTCAAAAGGTGAAAAATCTAATGTGGACAAAATCTTTGTGTTGTGTTTTCAAACCGTCTACAGGGCAAGATGCCAGATCAGAGCCACTGCTTTTAATGTGAGAGTATCTCCCTCTAAGGACAGCAACTAACCAAGTTCTCTGAGTGGCTTCTTTTAATACAACCTGCACTTCTTTTCCCTCTACTTGCAGTACTAAGAAAATAGCTCTCCCATACAAATTCTTGGCACTTAACCAGAGCCACTGACTTGCTTGTTCCTAAGTCAGAACTGCAAGGAACAATTTCTCACCAAGAGCGGGCAGGCCCCTTCCATTTTCTCCTTCAGCGTGCTGTGTTTCTCCCCTCTGCAGGAGGAGTTCTTCCTTCTCATTATCCAAATTACTCTCCTCAACATGCAGTGTTTAATTGTATTAGTCTTGTAGCAGACCACTTGAAAGAGAATATACATGCTGTTTTCTTCAGTGTACTCTTTTTTTGCTTTGTTTTTCAACTCCAAGCATTTCAGCTTGCTACTAGGGAACTGTGGAAAGGACTGTGAAGCGCATGCTGAGTTCCTCTGGGTTGTATTTACTCTCCTGGTCTTGAGAAAATTTGTATAAATGTTTCCTCCTGAAACTAAGGATGTAAAACACGTTTTTTTGCTATTTTTATATAGATAAAATTTAATGTAATTAAAATCCATCATTTTATAATTTATGTATTAGAATATGTAGCTTCTAAGGCTAGATTCCATTGTCTCTTTTAAAATGCTGGAAGATTCAGTATTCTAAGCAAGACTCATGAATATTTAATTCAAGGAGATTTGTAGCCTTGTAAAATGTAATAAGCTAGGCCTTAACAGCAATTTTGTGTAACATACGTTTGGCAACATGTAGAAAAAGCCCTGCTGGCAATTCTGTGTATCATCTTTCATGCATATCTGTTCTGCTCTGGAATTAAAAAAAGAGAAATTAGACTACATCTGGGACCAGCATGCTGCAGTTTCTTAGTTTGTACTTGTACATCTCTCCTTATGTTCGGATTAGCTCACGGTCTGCCTCTTCTTCTTGTCCAAGATCAACATTCCTCACAAAGTAGCTTGGAATATATTTTTGCGTCTTTCTTTTCAGCGTTGGTAATTTTAATTAATCTTCATGAGCTGTAAGGTGATTGCTGAAATATTATTCCTAGTATACGGGTTCTTATTGTAGCTTGAGAAAAATGTCAACAAAACTGATGTTTCAACGAAGCCTTACATGTACAGGTTGTAGCTGCTGCAGATGTGGTCTCTAATACTGATAAATTATCCAACTTTTACAAATCAGGTTATCATAGTGAGTCAGCCAAGGACACTGTTTTTTATTTCATGGAGATTCTTTTGTTACAAGGATGCTTTTGTTGGAAGATGTCAAACAGTGAATGCTTCCTGCTGATCCAGTCTGATGTTGATGAGATTTCTAGGAAGATCGCAAACTAACCACCCACAAAGAAATCGATTCCTCTGTCCTCTGAGAGACCGGCTTCCTTCTCTATCTGGTGTAAATCCACGTAACTACATTGAAGTTTGAGTTGGGGCAGAGGTAATGGATGTGAAAGGATGGGAGGTGAAGAGAGACTGGAACCATCAGGCTTTAAGAAATGAGACGAGTTTTAAGCTGATACATGTGAAGCTCTAACAGTGTGAAAATTAAAACAGTGAGGTTCATAAAACAATAGATGTAGTGAAGGAATTGCACTTAGCACTTTAGGGGATGAAAAATGTTTTCTTCAGTATCACTGGCTTCATTCAAGTTGTTTTTCACATAAAAACAACAGCATGAATAATAGGAAGGAAGACGACCTCCCTAAGACTCTTTCTGAGATTATTTCACTGGGGGAGAAGAAGAATTGCTCTAGGAGACTAGAAAGAAAAAAAAAAAAACAACAAAACAAGTGGGGCAAGGAGTGCTTCTGTATTATCTTGGCTTTCCCAACAGTTTTCTTCACTTACCCTTTAACCTTTGGTAATCATCTTATCTATCTGTGAATTGAGAGAGAATGTCTCAAAGAGACCTCAGGAGAGTTGGATTGAGTCACGTTAAACATAAAACAGAAAGAGAATATTAACATTTAAGATTTGAAGAATTATAACTGTGCAATATTTTTTGTGTTCTTTGTACACAAAAAGCATCAGTTGATGCCTTGTTGTGATATATAGGATATATTGTTGACAAACAGTTTTTCCATTTTGTTTTCTAAATTTCAAGTAGTACAGACTGAAAACAATGCAATCATATAATAAATAGAATTAAAATTACTTCTGCCTTTCACAGTCCAAGCTGTGGCATGTCAGTTGAAGCACTGCATTTCTGCTAAGTATATTCATACCTAATTAGGCCTGAATAGCATTGCCACCATCTCTGTTGTGCCTAAGGTAGACCAAGTTTCACTCCCTACTACCTGTTTAAAAAAATACTTAAAAGTAACTATAGTCTTAGTGCTAAGCTAACCCTTGTAATTTTTAGCAATGATTGCGTTGAAGTTTTCAGGAAGAAAATGGTTTCCTGCTGGCCCGAGGGAAGTATGATTCTTTTAGGAGAAAAAGTGGATGGAAATGAAGAAAATTAATTTCAGTCCAAATTTCATAGGATCTTCGGAACATAAGGGTGAAGCTCTAATTTAGCCTATCTCTCAGCGATCTTTCTGGATGGTTGTTTCAAATTATTTAGCTTCTTATCTCTGGGTTGTGTTTATCTGTATTTCTAGAGGGGAAAAAATACTAAAAATATATGGCTGAGTGAAAAATTATGTAGATTTGATCTTTTTCCATTATATTAATTTCAGCCTGAGGCTATTAGTGATTTGTGATGCTTAGTTTGAAAAAAAATTTCATCTGGAGAAATAAATACAGTAGTGTGCTGTAGTCACATTGGCATGCTGGTAACAGATCACACTGTGGCTGCATGTTGATGTCGCCCCGGTTCAAGTGATGCAAAGTGAAATCAGCAGAATGAAATAAAGAAAGCAGCAGAATACCACGTGAAACATCTCTGTTGTTTGCATTATGGTGATAATTTTTCCAGGAGACTTATTTAAAGAGTCAATAAATCCTAGATAGTGAAGATTAAGAAAACTAGAAAACAATTAGTAGCAATACATATTAAACAAAAAAAAAAGGCATTGAGCAGCAAGCATGGAAAATCACCGCTTCCTTTGACCAAGAGAAATGTATTGTCAGTACATTTCTGTTGTCACAAGGACAGGAACATTTAATTTTTTAACAGTTACTTTAATTTTCCTGTGTTCAAAATAGAGAATATAGAATTGACCATAGACACAATTCTGGGTCACACACATTAGGCAACAATCTGAAGCCATTTACTAGTTCTGTTTTGTTCCAGACCGAGTACTGGCATTTCTGGTTCCAGTTCATAAGACTAAATGAAAGAATGACTACAAACAGCATGAGAATAGGTCTCTGCTGCTGGCAGTGATGTGCTGGAAAAAAAAAAAAAAAANAAAAAAAAAGTAATTTTGTGGCTGCTATATTCTGATTGCTGTAAACATGGATTTTTGGCTGTTAACTGAACTTAATTTATCAAATATTAAAAGGATTAATATGTAAATGGAGTTAGTTACGAAGAAAATTTCATCACATTTTTCTCTTTGCTTAATGGAATATTAAGAAAAGCTATTAGTATAGTTATGAAACAAGATGTTTAATGGAGCTTGAGGTATAAAGCTAAATTAAGGTGCAAGAGAAAGGGGACATCTAGCCCAATAATTACCCAAATGTCCAATATAAATATTGCATTCACTTGATATTCAGAGGCAGCTCTGGAAAAAGTAATTGAAAAATAACTACTAAAATATTAACAGTATAATTTCTGCATACAAGTTAACTTTCTAAACCTTATTTGCATTCAAATGCTAAAATCTTTAGCATGGAACATAATCTAACACTATTTAAATGAATGCATATTAGCAGTGTGTTTTGCTTTTCAGTATGCTCTGACAGTTAGGCTTAATATTTCAGAAGTCATTTTGATTATAACCATTTTCTTTCTAATTCACATAGCTTCGATGCATATTTCCATTGGAGACAAACGGTGGTACAGTAACGTTTTCACAGTAGAACTCGCTACTTCTGACTAACCAGTGTTCATGTATTAGGAAATATAATTCCTAAGTAGTATTTAAACTTTCCAAAGGAAAAATTTCTGGAGTACACCAAAGTTATTGTGTCTTAGAACACGTTAATTTTAATTTTTCTTCATTAACTTTTTAAAGTGGAGAAGTGGAAGAATATACACAGATCTGCTTGACTACATGGAGTTAAAGCAGTGTTGTGACTTTGCTGTTAAGGAATGGGTTATTTAAAACTGTTATCAGCAGTTGGCCCTGTCATCCTTTTGGCTTAGTTGTGGACATTAAATGATTTGAGCTTAGCCAAGGAAGCTGCTTTTTCATCTTTTTTTATGAGCTTCAAAAGTCATTGTCTACAGATTTGTTTTCTATTATGTGCCAACAGTACACTGTAAAGTGTTTGGAATTCATTAACAACCTTATATTAAAGTTGATCAGATATTTACAGAGCACCAGCATGTCTCTGTATACCAATCAACTTACTGAACGAGGTAAAAAGCTGAAGTTTAGTGAGGACTGCACTTGGACTGTTCAGGTAGTTTCAATCAGTAATTTAGAACACTGAGCATTGGAAGCAGCATTTATCTTTGATTTGTAGCTAAGAGGGCCTGGATTTTGGTTTTTTTTTTTTTTT
>WBMW01000664.1:139764-208564 GCA_013396635.1 Penelope pileata
TTTTTGGTTGTTTTTTGCTGCCTTTGTTTTGATTTTGTTTTTGAAAGAGCAATTTGCTTTTGTTTACCTCTTCTTTAGTTAGAGCCTGGTGACCATCTGTCTGTGCTTGGACACAGGTTGTGGTGGGTGATGGGTTTGATGCAAGGAGTGTGGTATTTGCATGGAGCTGGAAAGTGTTTGGATCGTTTTTTGTTGTGGTGTAAATTTTGTAGCCATTTTCTGTCTTCCTGTATTTTTCATTGAGTATTGATTCTTCTATTTTATCTTTAACTATGAAAATGCCTTTCACAAAGTGACAGCTATTTGGGAAGTACTGGTGTTTACCCAGGAGTTTTGCCCCACTTGATCAAGCATCTTGTCAATACAACCAATTTTCTCCCAGTTGTTCATGGTAAAAATGCTTTCTTTGGGGAGCAGTCACAATAAAGTTTCTCTTTGGAAACAATTTTAAAAGTTCTCATCCTTAACAATCATGGTTAGCTCACATTAATCCCATTAACCCATTAAAGGCTAAATAAAATAGTCTGAGGCACACAACTGTGGTGTAGAACTTAATGAGCCTGTGTTTCTTCTATGTTTCAGCTGTTGCTTTCTTTCAGTGCAGAGTCTTTGGGTGTACACAAGGGGTGGTCAAGTGGTACTTTGTGAGCTGGGCAGTGATTGTCTTAGGAACGGAATGTTTTAGGACAACAATGATGGCAGGACAGGGGTGGTTATTTCCACCTGTGTGAAGAATGGGGTTATATGAAAAAGAGCGTGGCCAGTGTCTATTGGGTTCCCTGATCCCCTTCTAATTCCAAAGTATGTGAAATGTATTTGGCCAATCTTGACCTCTATAAAAGATTTTGGTATGCAAGAGATGATAAGTTTGGCCAGCTCTGATGTCTTTTTAAAACCAACCAAATAGGATGACTTAATGCATAGTAAACAACAGTGTTTTTCTTCTGCTGTCTGATAATGCTTGTCTTAGTAGATCGTATTGTCCTGGTGTTTTTCCATTGTCCACACCAGGTCATTGGGGTAACTTAGTCACTTTTTCTGTACGTCCATCTTTGTAATCAATCACGCTCTCTTAAAACTGGAGCTTTTTGCCGTTGGACCTTATTCTTTGTCTACTAGATTGTCAACATGCAAAGTACCTGTCCCTGTTGTATGATGGATGACCTTTGTAGCTGCTTCACTGGTCACCAATTGATCACCACCAAACATCGTAAATGCCATAGCACACAATGTAGCTTGCATTCACCTCCAAGGATATGAGTTAGGGATGAGTTCAGTATTCTGGAAGTAGCGTTCTTGTATAATCTGTTTACCTCAAACATTATTAAGAAAAGATGGACTTTCTCCTTCTCCACCAGGCAGCGTCGTGGGTCTGTGATCAGACTTGTATATAATCTCTTTCATCCAGTTCTGAGTGTCCTGTTCAATATGCAGCAGGAACAAGCATTAATCATATTTATCTGTCAATAACCAAGAAACTTCTGGTGCCTTTTTGCCTAGTTTTTTACCAGGCGAAGCAGAATATATGTGGAATAATGGGTTTTTGCAGTGATGAGCTATGAGAAATATGGGAATATAAGTTGTTTGTGTGGGCACTTTGAGAAATGGGAGGCTAGAAGGGACAGAAGACAAAATACTTTTGGGGGCTGAGTCACAGATTAGCTGCTGGTGGGATAACTTATTTCCTCATGTAGATCTTAGAGTATCTCTTCGTGGGTTTTATTTTTTTTTCTTTCTGTTTTGGTGAAAGACTAACGAAAATATATGTTAAATGAAGGGTTTTGATGACACATTTTGGATTTTTAAACTTCTGTTTATAAGATTTTGTGTGTGTGTGTACTGAAATGATTGATTATAATCGATCCTCTTGATTCTTTAAAATGATCTTAGGGTCTTTAGTGCAGGAAAATAGAAATATGTTTTGGTAATTGTGCAGTCTTTATATTTACACAGCTGAATGCAAGCTATTAGATTGGGTGGAGCAGTACCATGTGGATATTAAGCGACCTAAGATTAAAGTAATGCTCTTCAGAGAAAACATTTAACCCTGGTTTCTAGTGAGTGAGAGGAGCAGATTTGTTGGTGTTATTGGTTTGCAATAGTTAACTTTTTCCATTCAAGTGAATGCTTTAGCATCATGTTGAATAACAAATTGTTTGCAAACTG
This sequence comes from Penelope pileata, assembly GCA_013396635.1. Classification (NCBI taxonomy): domain Eukaryota; kingdom Metazoa; phylum Chordata; class Aves; order Galliformes; family Cracidae; genus Penelope; species Penelope pileata. The sequence goes on from WBMW01000664.1 coordinate 141,931, forward strand.
TTTAACTAAAATGTGGAAAAATATTGATAACAGAAATGGGTAGATTTCACAACATAACAAATGCCTTACTGTTTGTGAACTTGAAGTATTCTAGCATGTTTTTATAGTACAGTTAGTGTTTTTAGTCTGGTGACACTGACTAAGTATCAGAATAACATTTATTTAAGGGTGGAAGTTTCTTCTTGGTGTTAAAATATGAACGAGCAAGGTAACTTCTTTGAAACTTAAATTATTAGATGCATAAAGATTGGTATTTCATATTTGAGAGGCATTAATTACAATTTATCTTCAGTGTGGTTAAATGCTGATGTCATTTGCAGTATGGCAAATGATATTTGATGTTTTAGAGGAACTTCAGTAGATGCGTTGGTTAACTGCATCCCCTCCAGTCCCATTGATGCCTGCTCCTCGATCGTACCCCATGTGCTGTACCTCTTGGGGTAAGCATGGTTTTTCAAACAAATCTTCCGTGCCCTTTTTCCAGCCTTCTTCCTGAATTGGTGTATGGCTGTGACTGCTACCTTAGCAGCCCTCTGGATTCCTTGCAGGGCTGGTTCTGAGTGGTGTGCTGTTCTGAGTGGGGAAGTATAGCTGACACATGGCAGCACTGTGCTGTGTGGGAGAATGGAAGGAGCTGGGTTATTTGCTCGCTTCCTATCATTTGGAGGTGGAAGGGCTGAGGGAAGATGAGGAGGAAGGAAAGTGTAAAAGGCCTGCGTTAGCTGCTGCTGCACTTCAGGAGGATGGTACTGAAAAAGAATTTGGGAGATAGAACTGGTTTATTAGGCTTTCTAAGATAGTGAGGCACTCTTGGCAAGGAAACCTTCTTTTCCTTTTCTTGATAAGACAAGAACCTTTCTCTTGGTCATGCCACCACCTCTTCCTTTTCAGTCGCTAGGAGAACTGATCCATTTGTTTTGTCTAGACTTCTGGCTGAAGTTATTCTGTCTCCCAGGTGGGTGTCTTCATGGTGAGTCACCAACACCCCACGGCCCAGACTGCCTGCCCAGAATGCAGTCCCAGAGATTAACTCCACTTTTCCTCCTACTGAATACTAAACAGCAAAGCCTATATACCATGTGGTGGCTGAAAGCAGCTGCCTGGAGAGAAACTTCATCCTCGTTTAGGCAGTTAATGTCCCCATTGCCCAAGCTTTCATCTTTCCGCTGAACTATCCATTGAATGCAAGTGCTGGGCCGATGAATGGCTTTAGGCAAAAAAATTGAGTGGGAAGAGTATCTGCAGCTAATGAGAAATGTCAGCAAAAGTAATTTGGATAACTGAACTTTATTCTCTGAGGGTCAGCCTTTCTCATAACTTGGAGGGATGGAAAAAAGAGTTGCCTCCTCTGTGGACACCAGTGGAGAAAGGGGACAAATACACCTAATACTTCTGGCACAGGGCAGGGGCTTGGGGTACAACATGACCAGGAAGCCATCAGTTTGTCCTGCAGTGCTTATGTGGGTGATTGGATACTAACAAAAAAAAAAGCTTACTCAGTGTGACTTGAGTGGGCCCACCTGAGTATGGGATTAGGAAGTCTTTTGATTCTACCAGTTATCCTGTTGCCAGAGAAGCTTTTGTCCTGCTAGCACAGGCTGACAAATCCTAACTGGCTAAGCTTAGTCTTCTGGGAGACCGAGGAGGTCGACCCTGATTAGAATGGGAGGCTGTGAAAAAGAAAAGAATGCTGAAAAGAAAGACGCTGGTGTCCTACCAGGAGAAAGCCTGCATTCTGCAGAGAAGATAGAAGGTAAGATGTTAATTTTAATTATAAAAATAATAACAAAAATAATACAAAGAAGAAAAGTTGGGTGAATGCTGGCTGAGTAGCAGAGTTGTAAAAATTTGAGGTTTAGCAGTTAACAGCCAACTTGAAAGCACAGTCATTGTGACATGGGAAGGACTGCAGGAGGTCATCTGGTCCAATCCTTTAAAGCTATTTTAGATGGTTTCTGATTTGTTAATGTATATTTTTGGTTGTAGAGTTCTAATTTCTGTAGTTAGACTAGGTGGAAAGGTTAGACTGAACCAAGAGCTTTGTATTGGAGGTGATATGTGACCTGATATGTTTTAAAAGTTGTCATGTGCGTGCATGTTTGGGGGGTGGTGTGGAGGATATCATTGCTATGAATGCTATATTTAAAATGCTAGGGAGTAGTTTGATCTCAGACAGATTGCTTCACATTTTGTTTTGGAAATGGAATGCAGAATAACTTCAGGCAGTACAGGTCTGCAGTATGCAGTGATTCATCTAAGGTGAAGTTTCCACATACTTAACAAGCAGAATTCTTGTTTGGCTTCAGCTCATATTTGAAGAAATTGATTTATCACTTAGCATTCAAATTCAAGAACTTACTACTGCTGTATTGTGTGTATGGACTCACCCACTGCAAAAGTAAATTCTGGGAAGGGGATTTATTGTGGACTTCGGATGAATTCTCATTTTAAGCTGAATTTTTGTGAATTTCTGTGCTTTTTTAATATAACAGTAGAAATCTGAAGACTGTAAAACCTGTTCTTGCAGTCTGATTGCTTATGTTTGTAAATGTTTCAGAAAAATACCTGTAAATTACCTGTTACCTTGATCAGGTGTTCAGTGTTAACAGCTGTGCTGTGAAGTCAGAAATGTATTATTTGACAGTGTTAAAAACCAAGTATAATGATCAAAAGAGTGTTTTTATTGTCATTTTTTCTAGGCAAGATCTCTCTGGCTAACTTGAACACTAGTAGAGATTGGTTTCCTTGAATGTTTTTTTTAATAATAGAACAAAAACGTTTAGCTGAGACTTGTTTCATGCTGCGTTGGTTCTAGAGGGAAAGGCAAGAAAGGTAACTCTATCTTAAATAACAAATCCCCCTCAACTCCCCTTCAAGCATGCCAGCCAATTAATTTTTTAATTAAACGAGTCAAAATTGTGGATCCAGCAGTGCAATTAAAGGTACGCAGATATATCCTGTCAAAACATTGCTTTTCATTAGTGATCTTGGAATAGTTTCTCTTATCTGTTGTGAAGCTGTTTTCGTCTTTGAGTTATAGCAGGGTATAACTTGCCAGTCTGGGGGAAGAAAAGTTTCAAAAAAATCCTGTAGTAGATTCTACGTGGAATGTATGCATTAGTGCCCAAGGATATGAGAGTAGAAAATATAAGAAGGAAATAAAACTATCAGTGTACAAAAGAGGGCTATGAAAATGGTGAAGGGTTTGAAGGGCAAGATGTATGAGGAGCAGCTGATGTCCCTTGGTTTGCTCAGCCCAGAGCAGAGGAGGCTGAGGGGAGGCCTCATGGCGGCCTGCAGCTTCCTCACGAGGGGAGCGGAGGGGCAGCGCTGAGCTCTGCTCTCTGGTGACAGCGACAGAACCCAAAGGAACGGCGTGGAGCTGTGTCAGGGGAGGGTCAGGCTGGGGATTAGGAAAAGGTTCTTCACCAGAGAATGGTCAGGCCCTGCACCGCTCAGCTTGGTGTCATCAGCAAACTTGATGATGGTGCGCTTGATCCCACTGTCTAGGTCGTTGATAAAGATGTTGAAGAGCACTGATCCCAACATGGACCCGTGGGGACACCACTTGTGACTGGCCTCCACCCGGACATAAAGCCATTGACCATAGGTGTCAGATGTCTCTTTAGGATCTCAGTACCATGACTGAGAGGCTGGTTCATTTTATTTTGTGTTAAGGAGAATTAATTTCCTGAAGAAATGTCAGACTTTTTCAGGGTTTATGTTCCTGGCATAAATAAATCCTCTTATTTATGATTGTGAGAAAACGTTTAGTAATCTTGAATGCAAAGCAGTCCAAATTTATTTTGGACAAAATATGGAGTCTTTTTGATTCAGACTGGTAGTCCTGAAGACTGTTGGCTTCTCTTTAAAGGAGTGATTGGCAAAAAGATGGTTTGGACCTCTGTGTTAAACCAACTGGAATTGTTTTCTAGAGTCAATTAGACTGGATCTAGTCTTAAAAGCTCATAAGGTCTCAAAAATATGACCTGTAGCTTAAATAGAAATTGATTACTTGAGTATATATAATAAATCCGTCACTGTAAACGCTCCAGTAATCATGCTTGGAAGATTATTGCAAGTCAATAACCTGGAAGCTATGCCACAGAGAGGCTTAATAAAAGGTTTTAGTGTTTAGATGTGATTGACAGATGACACTTTTGTATGGAATGATTGAAGACCTCAGTCATGTTTAAAAAGACAGCTTCACAACCATGAAGACTAATCTTCCACGCAGCAAACCAACACCTGTTCCAACAACTTCAGCTGTACTCTGTGTTCCGTGATACCTGCTGAAGAAGTTGTTTCATAAATTAAATTTTCATTCTCTGGAGAAATTTGTCACAAATGGAAATGCTTGTCAGAGTTTTTATTTGAACTAAGTAACGAATACTCAGTAGTAGAAATTGTCTTTGGCCAAATCAGAAGATAAGAGAGAGCAATAATAATTTCTTTGCAAGCCCTGTATTTTGTCCTATTCCCAGAACCTACCTTATTAATAACTATAGAAAAAAAAATTCAAATCTGTATTCTCTCAGTAGCAAGTATAAGAAAATTGCGTGAAAGTTTGAGATTTCAGTGCCATTCACCTCTATCGTAATTCTCATATTCAGTGCATACAACCAGTTGAATATATTCGAGAACAGTAATTTTTTCTCTAAAATGGAATGCAAATGCTTTAAAATATATTTAAATATATGATCTATGTATAAAATATATGTATAAAAATGATTATATGAAAAGATTAAATGGTTTGAGATTTTTTTTCTTTATTTTGTGTGTTCTGTTGTCTTATCCATTTAATATCATTTAGTGTATATGGCATGTGCTTTAAATATTTGTACCTGCATTGTATAAGTTTTTTAGTTTGGGAATGTAAATAAAAAACTAAGGAGAAAGATAAATTTCATTACTGGCAAATGGAGAAGAGCCAGAGAAATGAGGGAGAGCTGACTGAGGGCAGCGGGATGGAGGCAATTAAAGGAGTATTTCTATTGACTACTGGAAGATGTTTTTTAAACTGCTTAAAAAATACTTTTGTAAATCCTATTTTTGGAAATGTATGCAGTCAACCAACTCTCCTCAAATAGCTGTAGATATTACAGGACAAGAAATCGTATAAAGGGGGAACAAGGTGGGAAGTAGTTTTAAAAAACATAAATGACTGTACTATTGTATTGTACTATTTTTCTGATTCATGTGAAAGAAGGATGTTTGATTTGCTCTGGCAAGAGCTCCAGATGCGAGGGACCACTGGGGAAGGTTGCTTTCCTAGAGACAGTTTTTGACTAGAAAACAGCTGGGAAGGAATAAAGTAAAAGACATGGAAGGGGAGCAGACATAGATAAGAGGTGTGAGAAGCAGCTTCTACACGGTGGCCTAAGGTCTGAGATAAATAATTTAAATTCTATTCAGATGTTGAGGAGAAAGTTCTGGAGAAATTCAGTGCAGAGCTGTGCATGATTAGAATAGTAAGTTGGAGAGGTGACCCCCGTACTGACATCTGGAAAATGTTCGTAGTGTTCTGAATGGGAACCCAAACAGAAAGCTTGAAGCCGTCGGTCTCAAACAATCCAGGAGTGTGGTCAAAAAACGAGAAGATGCAGTTTAGTCAGCCATGTTCATTTTTTGGAAAGAGCTTTTAGGAGGTTATTTTTTGTCACGCATAGCAGAAATAAGACTAACGTTGTTTGGAGCTGATGTTGGTTTCAGCTATGTGAAGTGAAGCTTGCCTTACTATTGTCTGGAGAATGTAACACGCAGTCGTTTTGTGAAAAATGATTAGGAAGATATACTGCATTTATTTTGGAAAGAATAACTGTTTTTTCTTTTATCAGGAAAAAAATTATTCATCTGTTTTTGTCACTCTTGATGTAGACCTGTTGCATTTATCATCAGTAAATTGTGCATTTTGCAAATATTTAACATGATCTGGGTGCACTGCGAGGCCAGTGATCACTGTGGGGCCAGAAGACACTGGGCATTCTTGGTTTTGTAGGTTGTTTTTTTTTTTTTTTTTTCCTTATGAAGTAAACTTTCTCGTAATTCTCACTGAGAATCACTAGGAATCTAACAACTAAAACTTCTCATCCTGTACATATGCAGTTCATTCTTTTACTTTTGCCCTGTCCATGCTAATTCTGAATTTTTCCATTGCCATTCGAGTAAGGAAAGGTTTAGCTGCCTTGGCTGTCACTGTTAGCTGAGGATGAACGAAATGGCAGCTTACTTAACCAAAGTGGATGATAGAAGAGACCATATTAAACTAAAGCTCTTAATTTGAGAGAAAATTGCTCTTTTATGATAAATATGGCAACTGTTGGTTCAGTTCTCTTAAGCAACAGATGCTCCCTTAATTTATGTTTCAGTGTGTCACGATGTTCCTTAATCTCTACATAACTAAAATTCCTTTGATACGGAGGAACATGTTTTTGATGGGCCTTTCTGAGAGCTGACAGTATGATTGCTGGCTTTTTCAGGTTGTGTCAGCCAACAGTATGGAGAACACAATCATAGTTCATGAAATTGTTCAAACTATTGAGGTTATCTTAAATGCGTCTTATTTTCTTTTCTGAAATTTTCCATTAGTCAGAGAGAGATAATGAAGTATGCTAAGTTTTATTTCCATTCTCAGTTTTGTATTATATGCAGTAACTTCGCTGCAAAGCGGTTTTAAAAGGGAGCAGCAAAATAAAATAGTGAAGCACAACTACCTCTGTGGTAATGAAATTCATTGTTTCAGTCACTAAGTATTGTAATTCATTAGAGACATCTAATACAGTCTGAAATGCTGAATTTTTACTTTTAAAAGCAGTGGAAGCCAATAAGCATATAATAAAACTGCATTTTAATTTGCTTCAGAAATACAAGCCCGGTCGATGTGACGATATTCTGAAATGGAAGCCACCCAGCCTGAACTCTGTTGATTTTCGTCTAAAGATAACGAGAATTGGTGGAGAAGGGTATGTAATCTCTTCCCTTTTTAAATGTATAACACTCAAGTGAATATCCCGTAGCAATTTAATCTCTCCTCTGATATTTCTTGACATTTTCTGGGGCTAAGCCTCTCTATATTCTGTAGAATTTTTTCATTGAAAGTCTTAGCAACTGCTGTAATCAGTGCTGTACTGAAAACAACAGCAGATGCTTATAATGTAAATCTACTTATTCTTAAATTGTTTCATAAAATTTCTTAAAAAACAAACAAAAACCCAAAAGCCAATACAGCAAAAGTCCTGTTTGGCTTTGGCATTGCCCTTTATGTTTGTAGAAGATAGGCAGGGTATATTGGCTTAAATTCTATATAAAATGACTTTTTTTCCATTGTTTTTAAGCAAAATAATGCTAACATCAGCTTTCTTCCATTTAAGAATTTTGCATAATCAAAAACGGCGCTTCTTTTCCTGAAGAAAAACTAGAACTTTACTTGATAGGTTTTCTTTGCTATTGTCTACAAAACCATTTGTTTTTTCAAAAACTGTTAAGTTCCAAAAGCAGAAGACACGTAAATCTTTACATTACATCAGTTCTACATACTTTTTAGCCAAATTCAGGCAGTGCAAATATTAAACAGGGAGGGAAGGGCGAAGATTGAGTCACTGGATTAAAGCTTGCCTTGGAAACATTTTGTTTGGGGATGAGTTAATTAATTTTTTAAGTTGTTTTATGTTCTAACATCTGGGACTCATTACAACTAACAATTTGAAATACTGATATTTGGCTTTTCTTTTTCTTGTGTCATAGGTAACTCAACATGATTAAATAGTTAATTCACATACTGCTTACGTATTCCAGAGTGCTGATAATGGCTCATCTGACTTAGACACGTTAGCTTATTGTATTAATGAACTTAATTAATTAATACACGGGGTCTTGAGAATATGGGGTTTAATAACTTCTGAGCATTTTGTAAGGTCAGAAACATCTATTCATATTTTTCTGTTTGAAAATGGTATATTAAGTCCTCAGAAGAACAGGGCTGTTTTAGAGAACATACAGGAATGTTCCTAAGTTTGATCTCAGAGAAATTAGCTCATTACAAATATTTCTCATTTGTTTGGCTTTTCTTTAAGCCACAGAAAAGTGTAATAGGAAAGATTTCTACTAAAAAAAGTTACCTGATATTTGGCAGGAATGCTATTTTTATTATAGAATTCTTATGAATTCTGCTGAAACACAAATTCACAGTAACTCAGAAACAAAATAAAGCTATTTTTCATTTCACTTCAAGGAAAAGTATTTGCTTGATTAGTTAACACTGATATCAAATATAAAAATGTTGGTGCTTTTGTGTTACGTTTCATATAATAGATGATAGATTATTGGATCAGAAAATGAATATGTTATAAAATATTAGCCAGCAAAAACTGTTTCTGAAAAGTTGGACTCGTAGGAGCAAGTTACTAAAGAATGAGCGTTCCATGGTGGAATTGGAAACACTTCCTAAGTTCTGCTGTGCTTCAGCTATGTGAAGATACGTGCATTGCTCATATCATGGATATAATTAACTGAATTAGTTTATAAACGCTGTAATACTTAATTTAAATTCATGTTTATGTTATTCTCACATGCTTAAGAAAAGCAAATCCTGGAAACTTGACATTAGTTAAATAAAGTTCTTCCAAGTATGCTTTGCTCTAGCTCCTATGACAGCTGACTGCTATTTGTAGCACAAGTCCAGGTACACTCATCCAACAAAAAGAAAAGTTAATGAAGTGCTGAGTGGAAAATAATAATTTGCCATTGTTGGAAGAGAGGTATTTATGTTAAGTAATGACCTAACAGTAGCTTCTACCTGGTTAAAGACAAACAATGAACAAAATACCACGGGTTTAACTGTTTTACTTGTTGATTGTCTGATTAACTGCTTGGTAAAATATGAACTTCTTTAAGGAAACATATGAACTATACTGACTTTGAAGTTGTTTTAAAAGAAGCATATTTAGTTTAGACTTTAAAAAGGCAATTCCAGAGTTCTGAGCACTGCCTTATTAAACTGGCTTTGAATAAAGCCTGTTAGGTTGATTTCTGACAAATCTAAAAATTCCATTTTGATGAACTGAATGTCTTGCTACTGGCAATTCTAACGTGACAATGTTAGGCTTCCTGCCTCTCCCCAGCCCCACTGAGATTAAAAGCAAGGATTCAAAGTGGTTGCAACACTTTAGGTAAGATAGTTTTCTTTTCCTTCAGCAATCCAAAAAGAAATTTGACATGTATTTGACAGCAGAGTTGTGCAAATGTGTTTAAAGTACTACTATAAAAATGTGTGTGTTATTTTGATACAGTTAAGCAGTAATATTTACGGGAATAGAAAGTATGACTTTGTATTGATCTTCTACTGGCAAGTGGGGAGCTGAAGTCAACGTATTGATCTCAAATACTTGACAGCTTGAAATAGTGAGAATGGGGATCATCTGTAATTTTCAAGTCCTCTGTTCTGATTTACAGCCTCATCTTTAAACCCTGAAACGCAGACATCTAAATCTGCACTGCTGCTGTGTGTGGTCTTACAGGTTGAACCCGTATCACCAAACTCCAACATTGCTGCCCATGTATTTATAATTCCTTGTTTGATTAAGTAGTGAAAAAAAGCACATAGGGGCATTATTTATTCAGAAGCATGAGATTAGAGCACGGTCAGCTGTTAGACCTGTCTTTGGCATGGCATGTGTAATTGAGATCCTGATCAATTGTAAACAATCCTGTGCATTTTTCGTATCAATGAGGGAGTTCTCCAGGGAATTTGCCAGATTTTTAGTCGGTGTGATTATTTTTCCATCTACCTAAAATTCCCCTGTGCTTTCAGTTGTGCATTTCCATCCATACATCAGTCTATAACAGCAATGTTAACTGCAGAGTAGCTGCTGTGTTTCACCCCAGATGTAGTTCAGTTCCGGATGAATGACCAATTTGTTTTTGTCTAGTCATTTGATTTTTGTTCAGTTATTTCATTATTGATATTGGGCAGTTTTGCCTTTGAATTTAAAAAAAAAAAAGGTTCAGGCTTATGGTCTATGAAGTAGTTTTAGAATAAGCTGCACTATTAAGATGGAGATTGCACAACAAAGAATAGAAATAAAAAATGCTATTGCATCCTGAGGAGAGGCAGGGTCTCAGTAACCTTGGTGACCTAATCTTGACACTCCTGTTCAGTGAATATTTGAAAGAAATTGTGTTGTTGCACCTTAGTGAGTTGCAGCTCTCAGCTGAGCCACGGTAATTGTCCCCTGTGTATTCTCGTAGAGCAGCCTGTCCCAGCATCAGAATGATGGTTTGCGTTAACTCTTCTTACGTTGTTTTTGCAAGAATTCTAGCTTATGGTCTCAGTCTCTTCTGATCACATCAAAATAGTTATTTTTATTGAAAGCAAACAAATAAAAAACCAATAACCTATTAAATTAGCTGAATGAAAGAGTAATGTGCTGTTTACCCATGGTGAAACACAACAGCGAGGGCTGAAAAGCCCTTGCATTTCACGTGTATTAAAGTGGTAGATCCGCTTTCCACCACTTCTGTATCACTTCAGATTTACTAAGGTCATTGTCTCTCATCAGCAATGTGAAGTGAAGCCTTTTAGCCATACAACAGTGCTTTACATTTGTCCTCAATTATGATGGTTCTCATGGAAAATAAAATTACAGGGACATCAGCACACCGTTTCCACATGACCTATGAGTTAGATGGCCTTGTCAGAAGGGAATATATCTAATTGCTGCGTGCACCATCTCAGTTACATTACAGAGGAGATTGATTTTAAACAGCAGAGATTCTTTTTTCCTCAAAATGTCTGACTCTAAGAATAATTCTTAAAAAAGATAAAATCCCCAAAATGACTCTGAACCTTATTTAAATGTCACAAATATTAACTGAAAATGTCTGCACGGTGCCAGTTTTGTGGTAGCTTATAAGAACAGAATTTTTTAAATGCCCGTGCTTCCTTTTCCAGACTTTTAATTAGCCTGTGCAGTTCAGGCTAATCAGACACGCTAGAATCAAGCAGAAAGCAAGACTTTGGCTTTACTGGCTTTGAGCGAATATCCTACTTGGTCAAGGAATGAGATGATTCAATATCATTTCATGTCACAGAATAATATAAGTTTGATATAGAACCTTGAGGTATGGGAAGGAGTCAGGAATTTTGTTCTAAGAAAGAAATAGTGATAAGGTCTTACTTCTTGAAAAAGCAATTATAATCTGAAGGAGGCATCACCTCTTTGTTAGTAATCATATTTTTTTGATTGTAACCAGGATAAAATGTACCACATGGGGTGAAAAAAAAAGAAATTTTAGGCAAAGTTCTGTTTGTCCTGGAAATGGTTGAGTAATTTAAATTGTAACTTGTAATAAAATGTATTTGAGGACAACAGGGGCTTCAAATCTTGGCTGTATTGGCAATTACAGATCCACAAGCAGACATAGATAGCATAGCTATAGGCAAGGGAATGTTTTCCTTTTGTTAGATGTTGTCTTTTTGTTCTGTTAATTAAAAAGAGCATCTGAAAAAGAGAAAGCTACAACTTGTTCAAAATAACTGTGCTGTTCTTGATTTGCTGTCGTGTAGATAACATTGGGTGTCACAAGGTGGCTAATTCATCTCACAAGCTAGTTAGTCTCCCTCACAATTCTGCTCTGAAAAAACTCAAAAATCATTAACTGAAAAGGCTAAAATCTGCGGAACTGACCATATAGCTTGTTTGGCCTGTGTTGTGTGCTTCCTCCTCTCTTTCCATTCTCCGTTTTATTTGATCTGTAATTTGAGCTGCGAGCTCTTTTCAATCTCACTCATTTGCAGATTGCTGGTTACCAAAGAACACAAACTTATTCTTACGCATGTCATCCGTCACAGAATGGGAACTGTACAAATAGTGATGAAAATAATAATCCCGTATTCTTCTAGCCTCTGGAGATCGTGTTCTAGGTTAGGGCTGCATTTACATTGAGTACAGTGGAGTTATGAAGCAGAATGCAGATGATGTCCCACAGCAATTATGGAACAAATAAGGACAAGATGTTGCAAATAGATGCAAAGATGCACAGTGTTGGGATGGCAGCAGGAGGAGTGCAGGTTGGAATATATTAACTGCATTTATAGCTGTACTGTTGTTAAAAGCAAGTGTGTGCTTCGAATTTGCTAACTTTTTATGGAATGTAAGAGTTGCAAATGAAAATAAATGAGTAATTTGTTAAGCTGTTATCTTCAGGCATTCAACTGTTACCACAGTAGGTCTTACTAGATCTGAACAAATTTAGGGGTAGGATCGTGCAAGCTGGTTGAGAGAGAATGTCATGTGTAGAAAGAACAGTCTGGCAGCATGGGAAAGGGAAGCACAGGTATTACTGTGGTAGAAATATGCATGCACAATTTTCACCTTTGGCATTGCAGTGGAAGCTACAAAAGCCTATAGATTTTACAGTATAGTAAACCTGAAGTACCTAGATAAGTATTTATATAAACCACTTACATGAAGGTATTTAAAATACTTCTGTAATGCTTTCGTTTTAAAAATTAATTTTCAAAATATTTGAATCTAACTTGTATTTATACCCTGGTATACTGAACATAATGTTGTACCTTCCACAACTAATACTCAAAACGCTCTTGGAATTTCAAATGCTGGATTTCAAAAATGAACTCAGCCTTGTCTTTTTATGTGTTGAAGTGGCAGCCTTGGGCAATCTCCATCTGTCAGATAATTATTCCACTTTAGCTACTCATTTCTCCAGATTTTTAAAAGCTTTGCCTCATATTATCCTAAATTTATCTATATGCTTGCTAACTGGAATGTAAATGTAGCTTTGTCGGTTTTGTAGACCCTGTTCCTTTTCCTTGAACTTGTTTTTTTTCTTAAAGTAGTCTTTCCTGTGGTTTGTGTCAGATATCGTAACAATTATTCATTCTATTTGATCTGTTTCTATCTGTAAATTAGATCAAGAAAAGCTCCCAAATATCATATGCCTCTAAAATTTGCTTATCACATGTCCTGGATACTCTTATCTTATTTTACATTTGGATTTTCATTTTATTCTAAATTTTATATTCGGCCATGTAGCTTAAACTACTTGATACTTGTGAATTGGAAAGAACCAGCTAAAAAATTGAGGACTGGTGCAATCCCTAGTTGAACAAATGTAAGATGGCAGAAAAGCAGGCAATGGAGAAGTAATCTTGGGCTTCGAGTAGCTGGCTTTGGCTTTCTCAGGGAACAAATAGGTAGTATACCATGGCAGCTTCCCCTGCAGCAGAGAGTGGCCCAGGAAAGCTGGCTTGTCTTCAGAATGCACAAGAACACACATTTCCAGCATGAGAGAAGACAAGTGGGAATAACAAACAACTGGCTTGCTTGACTGAGGAATTCCTGCATGAGCTCAACCGAAAAATCAAGTGTATGGGAGATGTAAACAGGGACAGGCATCTATGGAAAACAAAAATTGTGTTTAGATGTAGAGGTAAGGAATTGCAAAAAGTAAAACTCAGCTGACGTTGAAGATAAATGAAGGACTTTTGTAGATACATTGGTAATGAAAGGAAGACCAAGGAAAATAGTGTGCTGCTGATGCAAAGGGAGGCATAGCGACAGAAGATGTAAGAGCTGAGATACTTGGTGTCATCTGTGTGTTGGTCTTGAATGGTAAGGTCTTCTCCCAAGCCTCTGAGGTTTCTGAACCTCATGACAGAGCCCAGGGAAATGAATTATTACCAACAGGTGAGGAAATTCAGCGTAGGGGCAAACTGGATGTACATATATCCATGGAACCAACAAGCAGATGGGCTGTGTATTGTCATCTTGTACAGCTGTTATCAAATATGTCTTCAAGAAGAAGAGCCAGAAGACTCCAGGAACTAACTACAGGAGGCTTGTGAAGCACATTCTTCTAAAAGTCATGTCCATGCACAAGAAGGACAAGTAGGAACAGCCTATGTGGTTTTACCAAGAGCATGTCATGCTTGACTAACTTTATTGCTCTCCGCAATAAAAGACCAGTTCTGTGAACAAGGCAAAAACAGCGAAAGCTGTTTAGCTTAACTTTAGCAAGGCCTTCAGCACAGTCTTCCATTAGTGTCCTTGTAGCTCAGTGGTCTGGATAAGTGGACTACAAGGAATGGATTACTGATACCAACAGCAATTTACACCAAATACCTATATGTTTCAATGACATTAGTTTATGCCTCAGCTGTTGCCATAGGAGGTGGTGAGCCCTATGCATGGTCCGCCACCACATCCTTATCTCTAAATTGGAGAGTGGTGGATTTGAAGGCTGGACTGTTCAGTGGATAAAGAGTTGGGTGCCCCATCTCTGGAGGCGTTCAAGGCCAGGTTGGATGGGGCCTCAGGCAGCCTGATCTAGTGGCTCCCCATGACGGGAGGGTTGGAACTAGCTCATCTTTGAGGTCTCTTCCAACCTAAGCCATTCTATGATTCTATGAAGAACAAAAGAAAGAAACTGTAGAAGGACAAGAGGTGATATTATATGAGAAAGGTCAAACACTGTAGTAGATTGGCAAGTTTTAGGGTCTCCATTTTGGAGACATTCAGAACTTGACTGGATATGGTTGTAAGCAGCCTGATATGACTTGGAAGTGAACCCAGTCTTGAGCATGAGTCAGATGACTTGCAGCGGACTTTTGCAATCTGAATTATGTGATGATTATCTTCAGAACAGTTGTTAAACATCTTGCGAATCATGTGGAACTGTTACACATCTAACTACCAAATATTTTAAAACATTTTTGGTTTTCCTTCTTCGTATTTTCTTTACTGAATTATAGAGATTTTTCAGAAGATTTACTGTACCTGTATTTCAGTTGCTGATTGTGAGATTGACTTTTTAGAGAAGATCTTTAAGATGCCCGCTAAAATATTATGTTTTTTATAAAGAAAAGTTTGATGTTGTTCCTCATTGCATGCTGTAAAGGTTTGCCAGATGCATAATTTAAAGACTGTAATTTAAATAAGGGAAATGTTCATCTTTCTTTTGATTACGTTTTAACAATAGGTATGCATCTGTCTGACTTGCTGATGTTTGATTGTGAACATATTTTTCTTTTGTACAAGTATAATTTAACTTTTTAAATTATGGGATTTAAGAGATAGTATTATTGAACATCTTGCTCAGATTGTTTTTATTATTCTTTTGTAAAGTGGTATGAGCTTCTCTGAATTGTCTTCTTGCATGTAGTAACTGTGATCTTCTTCAGGCAAGGAGTATTTGTTAGATTTTGTGAGTGTGCCATAAATGATAATTCAGAATTTTTCCCTGTATGAATTGCCTACAGTATTAATTAATGTTCAATTAGGATTTGTTTGTTTGTTTTTTGTTTTAGCTTGTAGCTTAATTAGAGATTTTTATTGTCATTTTTAGTTTACAGATCAAGAGCATGTTTGGAAAAGAACGTTAGCATAGAATTGTTGCAGATCTCTAATTTAAGAAAACTGTTTTTCCATAATATACAAACTAAAGAAACTTGTATTTAAGGCAAAAAGCTCAGATTACTTCCTTGCATGCTGTTTTGTATTTCAAAGAATAAAGCAAGCTGAGAGGAAAAAAAGTTATCACCACAGCAAGAGTTGGACAAACAAGCTGGACAGCAAAAGATATTATTGTATGTGTTTTTGTACTCTTCATCAGTCTTACCCTGAACATTTTATGTAATTTTCTGATAATACCAAACTCACAAATCATAAAGGAACCAATATAAGTGCTGAATAATGAATACATTAAAGATAAAAATAATACACGACAATCATAACTCCAAGAGTACAATGCAGTCTGCTTTGATACCATCAAAATGTTTTGAAATTGGTTTAGAAAATAGAAGCCCAGTTTTTTGTGTCTGGCTGCATTCACAAGTACTTGGAATCAGCAAAGCACGTCAACAAAATAAATGACCCTGGTACAGGTTGTTTGCATTTCTACCATGACCGTGTTATCAATATGGTGTGCATGCAGTGGTAGTGTTCTTCTAGAACACTGGCAGATCAGCAGCAGTTTCAGCTTCTGTGTTTGATAGCCAGGAGAAACTCTTGGTACATCCACTTGTCTTAAAACCTCAGAGACATTGGAAAAGAAACCCACATGATTATTTTTTACAATAATTATCCAGCGTCTCTTGTTTTTATAGGTATTCAATTTGGGATGATTTGATTAAAAAAGAAAAAATATTGGTCTGAGTTATTTTTTAAATTAGCATTTGAAGGGACATTTGCATTCTGAGGAAATAAACTGCATTTTTAATATGTGTTAATGTAATGACTTAGATCTGCCATAGGTTTGGTAATTCACACATGCCATCTTTTTGGCAAACATCCAGCTTGTAGTTTTTTTTTCTGGGAAAAGATGCTTATCCTGTTGTAGAAATGCATTAAAGTCGATGAGACTTATAGGTACCGTGTATTTGCCTGTGGGAGATCAATTTGCATGATCAAGGTGTGATGACTGAATGGTAATGAAGAATCCTTTTTGTTATTTATTGAAGCAGTATGGAAAAAGAACAGTGGCTGCTGGATGTTGAGCTTAGGCACACTGTGCACTTTGACCGGGAATACCTAGTGCTTTGCAAACACCATTAGTAGCTTTCGGTAGAGGTTTGGTTTCACCTGACAACATACGTAAGCGTGTCATCCTACTAGAGGATCTTACGAAGGCCAAAATTCATTATTTTCAGACTTTTTATGTTTGTGAATTATATTGTGAAGTACAAACATGGCTTTCTACTGAATTCTATTTTGAAATCAACCTCAATGCTTTTATCTTCAACACAGGGAAGATGTGTTCCTTTGCAGGACCAGATTCATTTTTAGCATTGTTGTATTTGGGAGAAATAAGTCCTTATTTTCATGTTGAAGCCCAGATTTCCAATATTGTAAGTTGCTTCAGCTTCACATGAAACGGATCTTTTTTTAATTCATGAATATATATGCCTCAGTGTGAGCGTGTGTGTATGTACACACGCAACAGGTGACAGCTGCTTCTTTGTGTTGTAAATAAAAACAAAACAAAACAAAAAAAAGGATAAGATTCCCTTGGCTTTTACGAATCAAAACAGAATTCTCCTCTTTGCCATATGTAACCACAGAGGAGGAAACTCTGTGGTCCTGTCATCGTAGTTTTTGTTAACTTCAAAAATAATTAACTTCATTAAATCAGACTTTGCTCTTTCCAATTCTTAACTCTTTTCATATGTTTCTATACCAGACTTCCTTAACTTCTGCCGGTTATTTTTCCCTTCTCATGCACTATGATTTTCAAGGCCATGTTTTAGTTGTTTTAGATCTCCAACCTGTTCTGCACCTGTGCTGTAGGAACCAGTGTCCCATTGCTGGCTTTTGAGTGGTAGCAAAGTTGTATATGACTGCATGGAGAAGTGGGTAGTGGTACGTTGGTTGCTCTGCTTTGATAAGCTGGATGAATTCAGTTACCTAACCATAAAACCTATATACGTGGAGACAGAAAAGCTTGTGAAGTGCTGGGAACTGTAAAGGCAATCCTAATGTCTAATGTAAAGATTAAAGCCACCCTTATTGATAAGTTAGTCATCATACCTGTTGTTGTCAGGCCTCTTGCTGGCTGCGAGATAGGATAGTAAGAAGCTTCGATGGTGCATAGTTTTGACAAAGCATCTGTTACATACAGATACTTCTGTCATTTTTTTGAGATGAGGAAAACCAAAGTCCAGAGTGAAGAGAAAATTCTCTTAGGGAAGTATGGTATATTAGTGAGGAAAGAAAAAAAATTCAGTCCTCAGCTCTACCCAGCAGATGGCATTTTTCCCCCTTATAACTACTAAATATTTTCAGAGCGATGATCTTTGTATATTTTCGTACTTAAAAATAAAGCCTTTTTTCATAAAGTATTAAAAGATTGCACTGTGGGCAAATATCTATCAATGGATTAGAAATGAAACATCGTGTGTATACCTCTAATTATAGGATAGAGAAAATTGGAATGAGAAGAGTGCGATAGCATAGTGAACTTGATTGTGTTTTTTACCCCTCATGTCTTCACATCAAACCATCATCTCACAAATGTTTATAAAACACTTCACTTCTTTGAGCATTAAAACATCAAATCTCTTATGCTCAGTTTTTTGATCCTTTTATTAAGGAGTGCAAAATTCTGCTTAAAAGTTAGATATTCACACATAGGAGATCAGTGGGTTGGGGGAGTAGAGCAAAACAAACTCAGAAATGAATTGGATGTCCCCTAGCAAAGGCTCTGAGCTACGCTCCCCCCTCCAGAAGGGAAAATTCATTATAGGCATGATTAACCCTTCTCAACTAATAGATTAATAACACCTCTGACTCCCTAATTGATGATGACAATGGTCTGTGTGCAGAACTGGCTGTCGCTGTTTCTGCTCTCCTCCAGGAGAAGCAGAGATGACTCAAGCCTCACTGCCCAAGATGTTTGTACTGACATTTCTGCACAACAGGCTCTCTGATAAAAGTATCCACGCCTTGCTTGAACGTTAAGAAAAATGTTTTGGAAGATGAATTGTGTATCAGAGGCATGCAAATACTTTCATCCAGCTGAGATGGATCATAAATAACAGTAGAAGTATTTTAACAGCAGAAGTATTAAGCTGCTTTTATTTAAATTATGCCATTAAAACTGAATTATTAAAACCATGCATTTCCTTCTTTTTCTCAGCCTTGTAATAGGATACGATGAATGTTTTTTCAGACTCTGATAATTTCTGTTTTTTACCTTAGTATCTATTTTACATTAAAAGTCTTAGAGAATCTTTCATGCCTGACATACCGCTTCTTTCTTTTGGTAATATTCAGGGACATACACTTCAGAGGAATTTTCCAAATGTCTTCTGAAGGTAATATCCTGCCGTTTTTGGAGATAAAATTAAGGTTCTTTGATGTTTTTTGTCTGATTAATTTTTGTGGTTTGATAGAGCCTGTGTAGGCAAGAGGCGTGCCTGTATCCAGGCTGTGGCAAGATAAGTGTCCAGTGCTTTACTCCTGTGAAAAAGAAAAACTTTCATTTGAAAAAAATTAAATTGTTACAGGCTGTGCTAGGCTTCAGAGGCATGGAAAAAAATTACTTAAAAACCTACTTTGTCAAGGAATTTAGTTGACAAGCCTGAGGAACAGGAGTAAGCCCTAACTAGTACAGAGTTTCTTTTAAGGATCTAGTATTGAAATTATACAGCATTCTGTTCTGTTGCTTTTCATTATGGAGACTGAGAATCATTCATTCCCCAAAGGATTTTATATAGCATTTGTTCAAATGTTTGACTTTGTTGCTGAAAGCTGTGTTATGAAACTGATGTTTCTTTAAAGTGAAATTGATACAGAAAGATTTTTTAACAACTTAAAAATCCACAGCATAAAGGTACTATAGATGTAGACTTTGCAGGGTCCCTTTTCTGTTGCAGTTTTTTTATGAAGTGACTGTCTAAGTAGTGCAACCTAGTTATGCACTTCTGTTTAATGCAGAAAATAGACCTCTGTGATGGCTATACCTAAATTATTCTTTCATTCCTGAGATTTGAAATGGTATGAACTTAGTACAAGGAATAAAACACAGAAAGGATTTTTGTTTTGGAAAGCCAGAGATGATTTTGACAAAAGTGCAGGAATATTCTGATCACTTAAAGTTAATTATTCTGCTGTAATAGCTCCAAGATTGCAGATAGTTTTTTAACTTAAAATGAAGCAAAGGGGAAACAACTTCATACTTGTTTCTTTTAATTTAAGATCAAGTGGGTTTATTGTGCTTTCTAAGACAGAAAGGGAACAAGAGAATTTGTTTTTTTGACAAATGCTCACCCTCAAGTTTAATCGCCAAGGGGACCTGCAAAGATAAATACAGAAATGCAGAAATTATGGAATGTTGTTAGCGGCGAGAGAGGATGAGCTGGAGGAGGAAGTGGAGTGGGGGAAACCTTCAAGTTTTTAATTCTAGAGAGCTTCCCTTTTCACCTTCATTTTAAATAATCCTATTTACTGGTAGCTCCAGCAGCTTTCTGCTCAAGATTGCTATACTTAACAAAAACATGAACTTTGAGGTTCTGTAGAAACCTACTGTCTTTTATGTGAGGATACTCCACTGGCCAACTTACACAGAAGTGGGTTTTGTTTAAAACTGGGAAGTGAAGAAAGGATAAGCTATTGTGAGGACGATAACCATTGTTTCAACTGGAGTGAAAACTGCAACTAGCTTGGCTCTGCAGGACTGGTTGGGATATTGATCGGGACAATTGCAGGAAATCTGTTCGTGCCCTGTATGCAAGTTTGGAAGAGTTGGGTAAGGGAGAATTTTGTAACTTATTCAAGCTCTCTCGTGTCAGGATGCGCTCTTTCCTCACTCAGACATCTTTAGCCAGGGTATCTTCAGAACAACTCAACACCAGTTCCCTAGGTTGTCTAAAAAGCCCTCTTCTTGCATTCCTGTCCTGAGGAAAGTGCTTCTCCTTTCCTTCCTTTTCATTTTCAAATGTCAAATACAGTAGCTGCTTTCTATCATCATTCTGAGTGATTTATGCTTGAATGAAGTGACCGTTCGTTGTCAGATTTTTTTAGCCATCATAAAAAGATGGTGTTGAAAGTAGCTTCAAAGAGTGGAGTGGCCTATTTAATTTTCAAACAGCTCCATGGTTTCTCGGAAGGAACAATTAAAACTTGATTTTGTAGTATTTAAACTGATTTTTTTGGTTGGGTAGGTGTTCTTTTACTGGTTCAAGAAAGGAAATGTGTGCTCTTTTTCTGCACGTTTTATGTCAATCCCATGAAGTCTTCTTCCTGTGCAATTGCTGGATGTGAAATACTGAAGTGATAGTCTGAGAGTGGAATTAAATATGATAAACAAAAAATGTAGAATTGGAAGAAGTGTCAAAGTAATGCCATTGTCACTAGCCACCACTTTTAAAATGTGGCAGAGGAGTCTAACATTCAAAAGAAACGGGCCCCAGGGGCTGCGTGCTAGAGCACAGACTTGTAGTAGCCTGGTAAATGGAACAACTCCTACCACTCCTAAATTGCATTTCTCTTAGGAAACGGGGTTGTAAAAGGAGATAAGAGACACTTTGCTGTTGGTTTTCCTAGCTGTTACAGAATTTGACAGCAGGGATGTGTTAACACGTAGGTTTCCCATAATCTGTTACAGGAATATGTGCTCTACAAGTTTCTCACTTTTTGTCTTTTTATGTGAGACTATTCCTATATAGACTCAGTTTTGTATTGCTGCTAAAGTTTTATTCATTCTCCTTTCCGTCTCTTTGTGTGCAAGTCTTCAGGGTTGGCTTCATGGTGCAGATGATTGTTTTTTATTTGCTATCAGTTCCTGCCCCAAAGTGATTAAAGTCCTGGTTAAAATGCACAGGATGTCCATGAAATAACCGAAATAAAATTTGTGTATACTGACCGATACATTTCTCCCTGTTAAGATGTAGGAAAAGGCAGTAGCTTTTATTATGCTCATCTGATATATTTAAAAAATAGTCAAATTTTGGGTCATCAAAGCCTTTCTTCTGACTTGAAATTTTGTGTGCTTCAGTCCTCATTCTTCGCAGCTAAATTAGTTAGTCTTCCTAGGGACTTTGAATTTCCTTAAATCAGACCTGAATTAAGATCACAGTGTTTATAATGAATGATGTGAAATACCTTTTTCTGCAATACTTGAAATTAATCGCAGTTAACTGTATTACCTAAAAAGGCTTACTGTCCATGCAGGTAGCTTGTAATACTGCCTTAAGTATCATCCATTTGGAAAGTCAAAATGTACTGAACAATGTTGCACTGATTTTCTAGCAGTCTTTTTTTGGCAAGGATAAAATATAGTCCAAAATGACATGCAAAATTGCTTGCAGTAAAAATGATGTCTTGGAGGCAAAAAAAGAAAAAAAAGAAAAAGAAAAAAGAACACAAAAACCTCCTGTACTGTACATTTATTAATTAATACCTTAATAATTTACGTTACATAAATCTTTTCAGAAATAGATGAAAGAAGAGAGAGGTCATCCTGATACCAGTTAAATCAGTAGTTATCAGCCAGGGACTGGAAGTAACTAATTTTTTGTCCTAGGCAGTTAGCTTTTAATCATAATTGCTCTTTCACTTGTGCCCTACATACTAAAAATTTGTAATTAAGGACAGTAAATGAAAAGATGTTCTCTTTCTGTAATAATAATCCAGCAATTTTTATGAAGGATTAAATGAGTTTTTTCTTACCTTTTATAGGGAAGATACGTTTCTGTAAGTTGCTCATCACCCTGGCACCAGCTTCTTTGGCTTTTTGGAGAGCATGTCACAAAATAGGTTAATCATTTTAATTCTAAAAAATTGGCATTGAAAAGGAAGGGATTAGAAATACTGATAGTATGAAAAATGCTCAGAAAATGGTTGTATTTGACTGAAAAATCTGTAGAAGCGTGTACCTGTTACATCCTTTCTTTCCTTCGTTTTGACCGTGTCTTCTTTCTCCATTCATCTTTGTTGTTCATCTCTGTTTATAAATATCTGAACTGCGGAAGTCAAGTGGATGGGGCCAGGTTCTTGTCAGTGGTGCCCAGTGACAGGACAAGGGGCAACAGGCACAAACTGGAACAGAGGAGGTTCCATGCAAACTTTGAGGGTGACAGAGCTCTGGAACAGGCTGCCCAGAGAGGTTGTGGAGTCTTCTCCTCTGGAGATATTCAAAACCCTCCTGGACGCCCACCTGTGCAACCTGCTGCAAGGAACCTGCTTTAGCAGGGAGTTGGACTCAGTGATCTCCAGAGGTCCCTTCCAACCCTTATGATTCTGTGATTCTGTAAGTTTGTCACAAATAACCTTTGAAAATGTTTTTTGCTTGCTTTTCACTTTTCACCTGCATTGAAATGGAGGGGTTTTGACTGATTTCCGGTTGATTGTTTGCCACTTCATTTAGCCATATAAAATCACCATGCATGTGGCAGGAGGTGGCCTGGCCTATTTGTCTTCACTTCTTACAGGCACCCAGTTACAGGCACATTTGGGCTGCAAGGAGGTGGTCATGCTGCTTCCTGCTCCTCTTCCTTGGCCCAGGCCAGCAGTTGGGCCTACCTGGGTCAGACTAGTGGTGGTGGTGGAGGGGAGCTCTGGTGTGACAGAACACCGAGTGCTGGAGAAGAGGGGACTCTAGCTCATGCCATTGGGCTTTTTAGTAGCTGGGCTGCCCCTGATCCATAGTTCTGTGGGGGCTGTGGGTGCTGAAGAGAGACTGGAACAGCAGTCTCAACCTGGGAGCTGTTAGAGTGAAGCAAATGCTGTGTGTGGAGCAGAGGTATTGCAGAAGGATTCTTGTTCCTAATCGGCTGGCTGGCAGCCTTCCACTTCTCTGCATAGCCCAAGCTGCCCACTTCCCAGTGTGTTCCCATTCCCCGTCTGGGAGCTCCTCAAAGAGTATGCAACCCTCTAAATTTGGGAATCTTAGGAGAAGAGGTGCTAAAGTTTGGAGAAGGGAGAAGTAGGGCACAAAATGTACTGGAGGGAGACAGGCATCTTAAAAAGCGATGCAAAACCAAGAGGCAGTGAGTTTAAGGGAGTTAAAGTCAGAAGTAAAGGAAGAAAAAGAAATGAACTGAGAAAAGAAATGAGAAGGGGAGACAGGAGATTTGGCACTTTTGAAGTGAGGCAGAACACCCTGATAGCAGAACAGTGGTTTCCCTTATTGAGAAAGCAGCCTTACAGGTAAGGATAATGATGTTTGAGCAGGGTAATACTCCGGAAGAACAAGGCAGCTTTGCTCTGGATGCCATTTAGTTCACAGGTGCAATAATCAGCATTGGTAGTTGCTTTCACAGAGGTAATGGTCCTTTCTTTTGTCACAGCCAGGAAAACTCTTCAGCTGTGTTTCTTAATACTGAGGAATGCAGAATGAAATATTCTTATTACCTGAAGAATTTCTGTAAAAGAGAAGCTCATAAAGAACTCATATAATGAATGTGCTGTGAAACTTCATTTATGATGAATGGAGCAGCTTAATCTTGTGCACCTTCCATGGAGAGGGAAGCAGTCAGCAGAGTTCACGACAGCCTTTCCTGCCACGTTTTGGGTGGTAGGTTTGTTCATAACAGATGGGGTTCTCTGCACACTGCTGGTGGCACTTGAGCCTGGGAAGATGGGAGGTGTGTGTGTGTCACACCCACTTCCAAACAAAGAATTCTTTGTCCTTTATGTGCTTCACTGGGGGATTGTGATCTGCGTAGTCCCACGTGGACTCGTACCTAAATGGTTTGTAGATTGCAATTCAATCATTTCTGTAATTGTGCATGATTAATTAATAAAGTGTTTTGAATAAATCATTAAAGTGGTGTGGGGAAACAGGAAGAAGAAAAAATTGCTTAGAGTGGTCTGGCAGTGCACATGCTTATGGCTAAGAATGCTATTTCATGATGCCTTCCCCCAGAGCATCTTTAAAAAGAAGGTGGGAATTCTCATGATAGTCATACTTGTGATCCATGAAGTGAATTTTATACTCTACTGATTTTTTAAAGAAAACAATCTTCCAGATATTTTTATTATGTATCTATGTGTTCAGTCCTTGCTACTTTTGCATACCAAGGCAATGAGCTGCCATCTAATGAAGTGCTTTGTGATGAAGTATTTATCACGTTTGAATTTTCCCTCGTTTGACATCATTCAGTTACTCCTTGCTTTTCCATTGTGAGAAATGAATACAGATCATCTGTTCAATCTTTGTTTTGCCTTGCATTATCAAAAAGATATTGCTGCCAGCTCATTTATTTAGGATACCGTATGCTTTGATTCAGAATGGTTTACCATTTATTTTCTGAAAAACGTTTGCATCCATAGTTCATCAGGTTTTTTTATATACAGTAGAGTCATCTCCCTGGGATATGAAAGTGCTTTTTCCTTATTGTAGAGGAGCTCTCTAAGTTTGGCCAACCCGCAGAAAGACCTGATGGTTTTCCTTGGAAGCTGCCAATGTCTGGGACTGCCATGAGGCCGTGCCACCGCTGGTGCAGCATGCAGGGCACTGAGAATACCAGGAAACTGTCAGAGCAGCTGCGCTGACAAATGGAGGGCAGAGTGGGAGAGATTACAGCCAGATGAGATCAGCCCATCTCATAGCTTTCCTGCCAGAATATGGTCTTCAGCAGCAACACCGTGTTAAAGTTGCTGAATATTTCAATTTCCAGCTCTGCTGTAGTGACTTAGAATAGTTGTGCAGGACATAAATTTTTGTGGAATTATTTTTGTTTATTTGTTTTTATTTTTAATTAAAAATAGAAAGGTCAAGGACAAAGGAATGTCAGAGCTTGGTGTGGAAAGAAAGTTGATTGGGCTTCAAAGTTGAGCCTTTGAATGTTAGGAAATAAGAGAGCCAAGAGAGTTCTAGTTGTCAGGTTTATATACGTTATGATACATTCCTTAATTAATCCTAACTTAATTCCCTAATTCGTATGTGCAGGAGCACATATCTTTCACTGCAGAGGAAAATAATGTTAAGATTATGTGGGCGATTGTAAATATGGCATCAGCTTCCTCTCAAAGTGATGAACTTTGCAATCTAGCTCAAGTTGCCTGCCTTTGCTTCGCAACTTGCTTCATCAGCAGGCTTTCTCTGTTCATGACTTTTTCACATTTCTAATAAATATATTAAACAGTCTGTTACGTAAATTGAATAGTTACTTGGCCTTTGCCGGGATGAAAACTGACCCTTTATTCTGCCTTTCCAGTCCCTTAATCAAGGTTTGATCCATAATAGCAAGTAGCCTTCTCCATATAAAAGTACTCGCTGCTTAGCTTTATTTTTATAATAAATTACTGTGAGAGACTGTAACAGAAGCCTTTTGACAGTCTGAATCGATTATGTCAGTGTGGTGCCTCTCCCGTCCCTCACTCCTTTTTAAGCACTCTTTCATTAAGATGATCAAAAAAGAAGCAGATGCAGCCACAGTGTGAGTGCAGGGGATGTGCAGCCTCGTAAGTAGAGCAACCCTGCATGGCCAAGGTGCTGAACAGTGCTGAGCCAAAGGGCACGGCTCCAAGAAGGTTGCAGAAATCAGCCTGCTTTGGTGCCAAACTGATATTTGTTTGTTTGCTTGTTCGTTGCTAGCAATTCAGACCCTACATGTTAAGAAGTGTCCGAAATCTTGGATAGATTGCATCTGGGTTTGGTGGTTTATTTCACCTTGATTATCTAATTATCCTCAGAGCATTTCTTTCAGTACCTCTATTTCTACCCCAAAAAAGCAAGTGTTCCTGACTAGATGCTTTTTTTTCCAGCAAACACAAACATGTCAGCTAGCTTTTCGGCAGCATCCCTTTCCTCCTTAGTTGTTCCTTCTGTTTCCACATGATGAAGTGAATCTCTTGCATTTGTTACAGGATTTGTGCTTGGATATACTTGAGATTTTGTCACCTTTATCTCAATTATTTCTTCTTTATCTTGTTTCATATTAAAAATCCATTATTCTTAAGTAGCTCCTGAGGCACTTGAATTGTTTTTGTTTTGACTTCGGAATATCTAAGTAGGCAGCTTATTTTATTGAAATTTCCTATTGTAAAATTGAGCATGTCCATTTTTAACTGAATTTTGTGTTGAATCTGTTAGTGCTGTGGTCTCTGTTGTTTTAGAAGATGGCCAAGCTGAAAGGAACCCTGTGGCATAAACCAGAAAGTGGATTTGCAGTGCTCCAGCAAACCCACTGCTGAGGTAGGAGCCTGCTCTTGGTCTGCAAGATGTGGATCAGCGCAGGCAGGGTGCTGCGCTGCACACAGGAAGTCTTTCAGCAAACTGGGAGTCGTTCCTAACTCTGCCCTATATTTCAGGGAGATGAGAGGCATGATATTCAGAAAGAAAAATTGAGGTTTACCATCAGAAATAGATTCTATTAGTGAAATCTCTCAGACTATGTAATAATCTCCCAAAGGAAAAGGCAAGCAGCCTCATTTTTCAGATAATTTATGGCCAGCCTGGCCAAATTGCTCATTATACTACAGGGAATAATATTCCATTGGTGGAGGAATGGGCATGATTATTTAATGGGTACTTTTTGTTTTTATTTACTTGTCTTTTCTACTTTTTATGAGTAAGTTATATGTAAATGAAGTCAAAATGCTTCTTTATGTGATTTGCTTGCAAGGCAAAGCCTGGACAAGCATTAAAATAGTATCAGCACTAGGCTTAGATGCAGCAAACAAAAGGAAGTGCTTTCGGAACCGTCTGATGGTACCATTCTATTCTCCCTGTCTCTAGCAAAGCATTCAAATACAATCTTCCTCCCAAACAAAATAAAATTAAAAAGAAAAAAACAAGAAAAAATAGTGCTAATTAAACCCTCCTAAGTCAAAGTAAACCTTGGTACTGTTCAGTTTATTCTCTTCGATCATGGTCCAGAATCACTTGCAGACCATTTCCTCAAATGTGAGGTCACTGTTCTGCAGTTTCAGGCTCTGTAAATGTCATTTTTATTGGGTTTGGTGCATAGCGGTGGTGCGGTTATTCAGTGGCTGCATGGCTCTCAGGGTTCGGTTGCTTCCTGGATTCCTGCTCTCAATAGCCAGTGACAGGCAATGCTGTACTGTAGGGAGTGATGTAATTCAGTGAAGCCTTTTGAGTGATAAGCATAGGAGCTTTCCTGTGAAGGGCTATTAGCATGTAGCGTTGATGTTTTTGCCTGAGTTGCATTTGTTTCAGGAAGCAGCACGGGTACTCATGCAACTGATAGCCTACGCTGTTGGAATACCACAGTGGGAAAAGCTGAAGGTGTTGAATTCAACCCTGCAGTTTGTGGTACCCGCTGCATTTTTTTTCCCCGTGAATATCACTTAGATACAATATTATGTCAATTGCTGTCACCATTAACTTGGCCTGGGATATTCTGCAAGTTCTGAAATCATACAGTGAAGAGACTTTCCTCACATTTCCATGGGAGTTTTATTGCAGAGATGAATTTAACATTGTAAAATTATTTTCAGTCTTATTTTTTAACACTTGTATCCCTCCCCAACCTTTTTCCTCTCCAAGTTCAAACACATTTATTTTGCACCTTTATATGTAACTAGCTGTGCTTAGTGCCTTTTCTAGTTGCCTCATAGGGTTTTTTTTTGGTATGCGCTCTAATTTGAGGGGAAATGTCCTGAATCGAAAATACAATCTATTTCTCTGCTCTTTACCATAACGATTACGCTGAAATAGCTTAGACTTGTCCATCAAAATTTTCTTCTTCTTGCATGACTGATGAGTGAAAAATAGTGTCAGAATATTTCCATTGCCTAAAAAAGTGGCTTGATAAATGCCCTGTAGATAGAGTGCAGGGAAAAGCTCTTCTGTCTTGGATGTGAAGCCTCTGCTATTCCATTCTCCATATTCTGTGTGCGAGAGTCATTACTGCTTATAGGAACTCTCAGTACATATACTTTATATAGCACTCCACTCTCAGTGGCACTTAATGCTTTTCAAGCAAAATTAAATGCATGTTGTTTGCTAACCGTATACGCATGTCATTTTGAATTCATAACTCGATCTGTGCACTGATATTAGCCTTTTTCAGATTTTTAATGGATCCCTTTATATACACTTCTGTATTTTACAAAAGCTAGTGTGACACTTTCACTGTTACTGTTATGCTAGTCTATGAAATAAACTAATAAAATACTTTTTTTCAAGTTGAATGAAGTTAATTCTTTGCAGTATCAATTTTTGTAGTTCCCTATTTATGCTTTTCTGGTTCTTTTTCGTCGCATTTTCCTTCAGTTTATTACTCCCAGAGTTGAAAAGCGGTGGGTAATGATTGTCCTAAGCAAGAAGGAGACTGTAATTGTAGTGCCAGTGTAGCAGAATACAAGTTATGGTTCAAGAAAGTGCTCAACATACTGCTTCTCTTTCCATGGTTAAGATACTGCAGCGCAGTGTGCTGTTGTCCCTCGCAGTTTAAGCAAACACAGGATAAATGCATTATATTCCTTGTATTATTAAGAAGACATTAGCAGGGTGGCGTGAATATGGCATCCTTTCTGCAGTGCAATTTTGCTTTATTTGT
Source organism: Penelope pileata (assembly GCA_013396635.1). Lineage (NCBI taxonomy): Eukaryota > Metazoa > Chordata > Aves > Galliformes > Cracidae > Penelope > Penelope pileata. The sequence goes on from WBMW01000664.1 coordinate 170,915, forward strand.
GCTCATGTTGTAGTGTGCAGTAATGATGTATTGGGATAGTGTATTTGTATACAGGAATACAAATGTTGTAAAATTATGTAAAAGTTACCTTTATTTTCGAAGATAAATGTCAAAGCCGTTCAAATAATGTCTGAAGATACAGTTATTGAGCTTGCAGTGGTGTTGCTTCTGTTTTCAGGGCAGTTGTTCATTTGTGGTTTTAGCTTACAAGTCATTTCTGCCTAAAATGTGAAAATGCATCAGGAGAGATTTTTATAGGTAGTTAGAAGCATAGCAATGGAATTCTTTGTGCTTATCGCAGAGAAGGCGTATTTTAAAATGAAATGTAAAATCTTTTAGAGAACTAATATTAACCCCCATTATATAGTTATTTTAAATGTGGAGTTTCGGCATGAGAAAGCAGTCACAGCTATTTTCCTAAAATTGTATCTGACTGTCCAATTTATATTTTAAACAGTTTTTCTTTTCCCATTCCAGCCTTAATAATTCACTAATGCATATGCAGAGATGATCCTAGCAATAAAGATAAGGATGTGCACAAGGATCAGCAGCACCGCTGTCAGATTGTTTTTTCATTCAGTTTTGCTTTACACCTAGTGCACACTTGATACACATCTCAGGAGCAAAATCCGTTCACCAGCAAACTCTGTGAAGACTGCAAATGTCTTTTGGCAGCGTCAGCAGGATGAAGTTGGTAGGGCAGCTCCTCAGCCCCATTTTAGCCACGTGTTACTGCTTCTGACTGCTAAATGGAATTAGTGCGTGCATCTTAATCCTCTTGTCCCATCAGTGGAACTGGTATCCCTGTTTGATCATATCTGCTGGGGTGAAATCCCTTCCATGCAGATCCCAGGGGTGTTTCAGGTATCAGTTCACCATTCACATCAACCAGAACAGGCCCTCTCTGATCTGAGGAGACCTCTTTCCAGTAACAGATCAGATCTCACCGAGCGGGTGCTGCCCCTCGTCCCTCGATGATGGCAGAGAATTCCAGCTGCAACACCATTAGAAGTACAAATAGATACATAACAGCATCAAGCTGAGTTTTAGAAGTTTCTGCAGTCTTGGATGCTCTCAAATATTTGTCTGATTGTGCAATATAACATAAAGAAGTCATGTGAGATGTAACAGAGCTCTGCTGGCAGGCTGTAGCGCTTAACAAGCTCTTAAGAAAAAAAAAAGGAAAGAACAAAAAGCATACACAAGACCATTGCTCATCTGAAGTCAGGCTTTTTGGTGGTTGCAAGAGCTGGTAAAGAGAGCAGGCAACAGACAAGAACAAAACCAGAAAAACAGAATCTAGTGACTTATGTGAAGTAATGAACCACAATGTCTATTAAGCTAAATTTTAGGATTGCCTAATACAGCTACTACAAGATACCATTTGATAAATTGCCACAGGTTCTTGGATTTTGATGAGTGTTACTGTGGAAATGTAAGGAAGAAGTTGCATTTTCTCTTTCAGAGGGATAGTGAATAACTGAAGTGTTGCTGTAGGCAGCTCTGCGTGCTTCCTCTTGCCTATTTCATGCAGCTTTTCATCTCAAAGAAACAAATGTCTCAAGCCTGCTCATTTTTCATTGTTTTCCTGCAGCACTTTCTACCTTCCTGCTGCCATTTCCATTACCTCTCTCCGCAGCCCCTCTACTGCACGCGTTGCGTTTTTCTCTCTCTGCTCCCTGTTCCCAGCCTGTCTGACCTCTGTGCTGCGCACCTCAGCACTGTGCGTTCCTGCGCGATACACCACGGCCCTGCAACGGAGCAAGCGCAGGAGCTGCGGCCTCGCACAGGAGCAAGTTACCGCGTTCAGCTGGCCTGCCGTAACTTGCTGCTGTGAGAGGCGGCGGCTGCTGGCTCCCCCTGCTCCCCTAGCTCTGTGCATGCTCCCAGCTGGAAACCTCCCACGCCCTGCACACCAGCACCAGGATCCAGAATAGTCCAGAGGGGATCTCACAGGTGGTTCGTGTATGAACTGGTCAGAAGTTCTGTTTTCAGGCTGACGTGTTGCACGGACCTGTTAAATGGTCTGAGCAGCCCTTGGAGTGCGACGGGCAGGCGTTGGGGCTCTCCTCATGCTCAAGCAGTGTCCTCGAGGCCTATCCCCCAACAGTACGTGGGGAGACTGTTTGGTGCCTGCTTTCTGCCTTCACATAGTAGCACTGCTTGGTGGATGAAGCATTTTTATGGCTGTGCCCGAGTCTTTGCTGAGAATATGTTGAAGCAGCCACCTTCATCTTACCAGACAGCTGTGGCTGACTTACTAGAATAGATGTACAGAGAAGTGGACTTGATCAGGCTTCTCTGAAAGGCACCGTCCTCGTGAAAGTCCATTGCCCTGGGCCTGAGGGTTTCCATGGCCAAAGGCAGTGGGAGGTGGGAGAGAGCACAAGGGCATGGGACTGCCCCAGCCCCCGGTGCAAGGTCACCTGCGCTCAGGAGGGTGAGCTCTGTGGTCAGTCAGACCCTGCTGCTCCTGTAGCCATAACCCACCAGACTTTGCCACCCCACAGCTCTGCCCCAGAGCTTTTCAGTCCAGAGGGCTGCCTTGTTGCTCTTTTCTCGCTCATTATCACTCTTGTGTTCCAGATTCCCTGCTGCCTTGCTCCTCCTTATTCCAAGTTTCCTTTCACCCAGCCCTTAATCTTGTTTGTATTTACCCCCTCCCATCACTGTTGCCACCATTTTTTGTATTTCTGTACCTGACCGTACCCAATCTTGCAGTCAGCATCCCTTCCAGAAATACTGAGCCTGGCTCCCGCAGCTGGAATTTTGAAGACACAGGTACACTTCTGATCATAGAAAAGGCCAAATCTAGGATTTTGAATGCGGAAAATAGGACATTTGGCAGCATTTTCTTGATACTAGGAGGACCTTTATGACCTTGACTGTCAAGTGTCAGAAACTATTGGTCCTGATTTTTTTTTTTTATGGTTTTTTTTGGAACATAATGATACAGCCCTAATAGTCGTGTCTGGATAGATGGTTGCTCAATTGGTGTATGGGGCAGAGTGTGGGGATTGTAGTTTTATATATAGACAGCACATCTTAAAGAACCACTGCTTCTTGGAATGATGTTTCTTACCTTTTTGTTCTGTTTTATTATTACTAATGAAAAAAAGTTATATTGATAATGTATTGAATAGACTACAAATAAAATATGTTGCAAACTGTAAGCTAATGTGATGAACTCAGGCAACTATGGATATTGCTATGTGTTTTAAGCTATAAGTACTTACATATGAAGTGCCTGTAGACATTTACTTTTTTGATGATTGTTTCTCATAATTTAAAGACAATTAGTTGAATGTGAAATTCAAATATGATAACTGCATTGTAAAACCATCACCCCTGTTTCATAGGCTGGTGTTGGTTTCAGGCAGTGCTGTCCAGCTGTTAACAGGGCTGGGTTTGAGTCCTGCCGATGGGGTTTTGAGAACAGAACTGTGCAGATGTGAAATTAGATAAAACAGAAGATTGAAATTTTAAGAGGCATTGGCACAAGAAGATTTGTAAATGCTTATAACCAAACCTGACCACAAGTGGAAAGTCTTCAGGGGCAAATGATTAATTTAAGAGTCGTTAGTTGAGAGCATTAGGAGAGAACGTCCATATCAATGTACACTTGTTAAAGTTTATGATATAATGTTAATTTTAAGTACTTAGAAGTACTTTCAATACGATGGGAGAGATGAGAATTGACACATGCTCCCTGCTTCACCGCCTTCCTCACTGGCACATGGTTTCTTTGATACTTCCACTGATGGCAACTGAGGAAGATGGCACTCCTGCCATAGCTTGGCCTGTCCAGAGCCTCAGCAGCGACTCTTGCTGCAGCCAGCCTGCTTCTCGAGCCTGCTGCGTCAGTTCAGTCTCCAAAATAAAGAAATTGTGCTGGTAAGAATGACGCTGAAATAAAAGAGTTCATACTCATCGTGAGATTGGGAATTTTTTGATTGCTCAAGCTGTGCAGGGGGAAAAAAATCAGAATATTTCAGGACATTAAGTTATGATCATATTGGGATGCTCATTTCAACTGAGTGCTTATATGGAAAACCGACTGGCTTTGGAATATGACTTCAAACCTGAGAACTCAAGAGAAATCGTGAAAACTGAAGAAACCATGAATGCAACCTTTCATTTAAGCCCAAAAAATTTTGCTAGCATTGCACTGAATTTTGAAGTGACTGCTGAATGCAAATATCTTTTTAAGTGAAATGCTTTTCAGCCGAGGTAGTGAAAGGTGAATAAATAGTAATAAGCTTGTACTTCTGTCTCAATATCAATCTTATTAAGGAAGGCAGTCCTTGCAGTATGTTTGCAGGCTTAGTATGCACAACAGGGATACCAGGTTAAGTAGCATAGGCAGCTGTGTTGTCTTCAGGAAGGACCAGACTTAAGGTTCCCTCAGTGTTCATTACCTGTAAATAAAGCCATCCAAAAGACTCAGATTTGTAATGATCCTTCATTTCTTTCTGCTAAAGCAAACGTCGTGAAGAATGACCACATGAGAATGACTGTTTATCTTTTATTCTTTTTGGTCCCTTACTAGAAATGCAGCTGGTGGATTTTTTAAAAAAATTTTTTTGCGCAACAAAAAATTTATGCAGCTCTTTTTAAGAGTACTTTGTTGCTTAAAGGTGCCCCTCTCTTGAATATGGGTGCACAACCTGAGTTCTTTTTATGGATTCTCTTTTAGCCTTTTCCACTAATTACTTCCTGTAAGTTTCTTTTCATTTAGAAAAACCTTAAATATTTTCTGAACTTGCTTTATGCTCCTGTTTGATCAATATACTGACTCCTTCAACTCCAGAACTTAATTTATTGTGGGTGAAAATGAATCTGACACACTCATCTGACTTCTGTGTGTCAATACTGCAGAACCATTGCAACACAGTGAAGTTCTCCCAGGCTGAGCCAGGCACATTGATGGTCAAAGTGAGAAAGCCTCTTGCCTGTCTGTACTGTGACTGATTTGCTGTGATGCTTATAACTCTTTCCTTCCCTTGGGTATTTCTGTCAATACCCAGGATATTTTTGTATACAATATCTAATTACAAAAGGATTTTGAAGATGATACACAACTTTATGCTACTTCTTACGTACGGTTTCATATACTTGAATGCTTTGACTTTGCCATTTTGCTGAGTTCCAACAATTCTCACTGTTAGTGAATCAGTTTAAGGTCATGTATACTGTCATCAGAACTGGAAAGAATCAAAATCATACTGCGATGGGTTCACTGTGTGTATTGAAGGTCAAAACAATTACTTGCTGCTATCAAAGTTTCTGCTTTCTTTTGTTTTTAAAAATAGGGCTGGGGATGGTGAGAAATTAGTTGAAAAAGACAACCAGATTATATAGAGAAAAAACATGTTGTTCAGTATGAATTAAAGGTGTATATATACATTATCTGAATGCTTAAAACAGATTTTCTAAGAAAGAGACACGCTGATGTCATGTTTTACCAAAATGATACATACACTCGTACCTAATTTCTGACTATCTCCAGGCAGAGAGGGGAATTTAGACCGTATGTGAAGCCTATTTACTAAAGGAATGGGATACAAAACCAAAGGAAACTAAAAAATGTGCAATAACAAGCACTTTATGAAAACTTGGAGCTACTGAAGAATACGATGCGTTCTGAATGTCCCTTTTAATCAAACCAGAAATTCTTTCAGTGGTCAGACTGCTTCGGTGCGGTGCTTTTGGAACCTCTCACCTGAAGGCGATGAGCTCTTTGCCTTTGCTTAGAAAGGGGAATGCAGGGATTGCCCATTTTGCACAGCACGTGCTCTCATACACTTCTAGCTGACCGCCTTCCCCCAGTGATGGCCTTGTCTCCCTGTTCTTAGTAGTTGCCTCCTAGTGGTTCTCTGGTGTTTGGAAGTGGTGTAGTAACAACGCTGACTTGCCCAATACCTGCAGAAATCAGGCTAACTCGTATTCAGAAGCACCAACATTTGTTTGAGTCAACTTACTCCACCATCTCTCTGAATTTTGGTGGTGCACAAAATGACTACAAAGAGATGAAGAGAATAACCAGCACCAGCTAGCTCTGACTCTCCTTTTAGTTAGGAAGCCATTAGTGTGGCAGAGATTCACTATTATTTCTCTTCTTGTAATGATGTTTTCATATCTCTGTGCATGCTTTTCTTTGTCCTAATCTTTTTAACTCTTAGGCCTGCTGCTCTGATGGTGTGTTTATGAGTCTGTTCTCTGGCTGTCCATTTGTCTTTAAGGTGTTTAATATAAAGAAAAAGGACGCACCTGCCATTCTTGTGTCTTATTGAGTGACATCCATCGCAAAGGAAATTATTCTGTTGAAGAGCTTTTTGCACAAGAAATGCAAATTACAAGTGCACATCCATCTTTAATATGTCTTTCTTTTTTGTACTGGATCAAATAGCATTGTGTAATTGTGTTTGCAAAGGTGGCTCCTGCTGTGGTAATGAGCCTTGTCACCTTGCTCTAGGGATCGGTGACAACTGTTGGGGATGCAAAAAGCTTATGGATGTAAAGTGGTATCTTAAAAGTTTTTTTTTTCCATTTTTTTAGGCTACTCACCCAAAATGTTGGTCTTCTTTATGTTGGAAACTTTGACAGACCTTTTGCACAAATTAAGGTAGGATTAACGAGTAGGGGGGAGGGGCTATTTAAGCTAATTCAGTTTTGTATGTTTTAAGCCTTGTTTTAGAGAACTTCAAGTGTATCAATACAATTCCAGCAAAAAAAAAAAAAAAAAAAAAGGGGGGAAATAGTGCTGTTATTTTGATGTTGACCGTGTTCTGGGTTTGTTTCTGGTTACATCTGCATACTTTTCTAAGAAATTTAGTTTTTCCTATCGTCTTTTGATTAATTTTAACTGTGGTTTGATTATCAGAAGCAAAGTGGGTTGTTTTTTTTAGGTTACCTTGTCAGTGACATTTCAAACAAAGCCATTTTTGGAACTCTGTAATTCTAATGATCCTTGACAGGGCAGGCACTGCAGTAAAAAGCACAGACTGTTTTCCCAGTATTATTGGATTTATTATGAAAGGCTCATAAATTGCTGGAAAATCATTTGTCTTTTATGACTTAATGTTTCTTTTCCTTCAGTTGGGCTATAACAGTTTAACATTTCCAATCGCCAGTTGCTAATTAATTTTTGTCATGTTACTTGCAAACAAAAATGTCTTACGAGAATATATGGACTGATTTTGGTGAGCATCGTTGGGATGAGGACAAAGAGAGAGAGGCATTCGTATGTCAGTCATTACAGTGAGACGTGGAATGTGGTATCTGATTTGGCATGCTGAAATGCTCCCATGCTCCAAGTGATATTTGCAATTACTGTGTATCGTGCACTCTTGGCAACGTTGTACCGTCCATCCTGTGCACACTCTTGTTCCTCTCAATTGTAAAAGCCTCGCTTTTGTTATACGTCAAAATGAAACTTAATTTCTAAAACAGAAATGTGTTGCTGTGCCATCCCTAACTACATTACTAAAGAACGGTATTCCCAACTGTACCTAGCAAATACTTGCTTTTCCTACCTTGAACCTTAGTGCTGTTTTCAAGTGGCTTCTGAAGAACAGATGCTTGCTTTTCATCTTCCCAGATCCTACATGTGTATATATATTACTCAGTTTGGTTAATAACCAAACAATTCAAAATATTTCTGGCGCAATGCTTGATATTGCAAGAAGTTTCATCCCAAAAAAGCTTGTATGTTTTTGGTGATAACACTTCATAATTGTGCCCCTTTAAATGCTTTGTATAAGTAAATAATATGTACAAGCACATAAAGAATGAAAAATGATACTGGGGAATTCTGAACTCACATGGTCCACAAGGCTAACTGTAATCACTTTGTTGTCTCTGGGATGAAAGATGATTGGTTTTAATAAACTACATCTCTGGGTGCCTCTGAGTAGTCTGGCAATTGCCCACCCCTCGTTTGAGATGTGTGTCATTTTTGTCATCTCTGTTGAGGACTGTAATTAGATTCCATCTCTTTGTTTTGGTCCTTGTATCCATAAACACTTTTATCCATAAACACTTACGGAGTGGAAGTGTCTGAGGTGTGTGATTATTCCTTGTTTTTTCTTTACTGAGGGTTAGGAGCTGGCCCCGCTCACAGCCATCTTTTAGGAATTACTTCCTTCAGCTTCCCTACTCAGGGATAATCGTGGAGCTTAACCCTGCCTTGAATGACTGATCGTAGCTGTTCTCCAAGATCTGGCTGCATTTCACTTCTGGGTACTGTGCACATGTGGTTGCCAGCCAGGAGAGGAGGCAGAGCCCGTGCTACCAGGCCTGACAGGCAGCAGTGGAAAAATTTCATCCTTCCACCAAAAAATGAGTGATGTGATGCATGGGACGGGATCAAACTGCAGGACTGTGTGTCATGTCACAAGTAGAGAAGGTGCAAAAGCAGGATAAATACAAAGTATGCCTTCGGTTTCCTTCATTTGCATTCAGGGACTTCCCTGCCTCTGCACGTTTGTGCAGCTTTTTTGCACCTTCCTCCCTGAATGTGCCTAAATGATTACCCACTAAATTTCCTGCATAGAAAGCTATACTGTCACCATGAGTTGTGATATTTTACTTCTTTTAAACCCGTTGCCTAATAATTTGATTTGGTTCCACCTAAGCCTTACGTCACAAGAAGTGGTGAGCAGTCGTTCTCTATTCATGACTTGATCCTCTCTTTCACATCACCCCAATTTGCATGTTCCAAGCTGCAAAAACTTAATCTATTTAATTGCTCCCTGTATCCAGGCCATTTACTATCTCCAGTGAACACTGTTGTCATCCTTTGTATCCTTCTGCATTTTTACTGTTGCCTTTTCTAAAGCAAAGAATGGCACAATAATCAAGATACAAATGTAATAATGTTTTTTTTAATATTTGCTGTTCATACTCATACATGGTACAATGCTTGGTAAATATGTGATATAAATTTAATTTGAATATGCTAATATTAGACTATCTAGTTTATATTGCTGCTGTGCTCTCACCCTAAATGTTGCATTTGCCAGAGAATAGGCAATCTGGATATTCAGAATAACTTGCAGTTACCACCCAGGGAAAACAAACCTTATTATCCAGTAAATGAGTGTAGGTTATGTAGACATGTTTGAATGAGCTAATTCCACACAGATGTACTCTCTCAAAAATAATGCTTATTTTTGGAGCTATAGGTGTAGGTTTGGGCATGTATTTGCACACCATTGCTTTGTTTCATTTCTAGTGCTAAAGGTAATCGTGAAGCAGCAAACTCATTTGTCTTCTGTGGTTTGCAACTAGGAAATGATGGACAGTTAACAAAAACAGTAAATGTTTTTTAATTGAGACTCCTATCTGACTGCTTGGAGATTCCAGAAAGTGTCAGCTGCCTGACATCAAAGGAACTGATGTAGTGTGACGAGGCTGCAACTTCTTAGAGATCTTCAGCACCAATAGTGGGAAGTAATAATTCACAGAAAGAGTTGCTACTGCTGAAGGAAATGTATGTATTCCAGAGGTATATGATGGTCTATTGGAACTGTTGACGCAAATTCCTTTCGCTGTTCCTCCAGCAGTCTTCCATACACTGTTGCTAATGATTCCGTCAGTCAAAAGAGCTGCGAACCAAACTTTGGCCTGCGATATATGAAAGGCAGAGTCTTCATAGCCTTTTAGTTTAGATATGATTTTGCTCCCTGTGTGATAGATTGGTCTCTCATGTTGTATAAATTACCCACTCATGTTCATTTGCAAACATCCCAAGTATTGAGGTCTTGTATTAAGACGTGGCATTTCCTGCATTAAGGAATGCCCCAAACCACTACGCTACTCCGTCAGTGTAGATTTATTACTCCAAGTGAACCATTAGTTTACAGCATTACTTCCAATGCATTTTTAGTGCACTTTCAGTAGGACAAATAGGAATGTTACCAGGTCTTTGAAATATTCATAGTAAACATATAAACTGCCATGGTAGTACTCATAAATTCATGTTTCAATTTATGTGCATTTAAAAAACTGCAGAGAGAAGCTCCTTATCAAAGTGTCCGTTTGCAACAGCAAACAAGTTTTGATTTTCCAGAACTGTACAGGAAGATAATTGTACCAGTGTCTTTGATGATGAAGACAGTAGATGGCAAGTCTGGGAAGAGATTTTTGCAATACTGATGTCTCTTCTCGAGATGATTATTCTATGTCTTTCTTCCTCATATGCAGTAATTCATTAATATTTATGTATATTAATATTTATAATGTTTCTGAGACATAGATGAACTGGGAAGATTAACTGAAATTACCTATCTTCCTCCTCCTGTCTTGCTTTCAGTGGTATCAGTGGTGGTGCTTGATAGATGTTTGATCTCTGTACTTCATTATACAAATGGAATGTGAAGCATTCACTCCTGAAGTTTTTGAACTCTTATCTAGCAGCAGTTAGATTAGAAGAAGTGGAAAAAAGAGTGTTTTTCTGGCTAGAGGGATCTGCGCGGAATTTTTCTTCTCCAGTAATTTAATATTCTGTGCCTGCTCAGAGATGTTACAAGATTTTGTGTGTTGCCACTTTGAACAGAGTTCGTGGTGCAGAATCTTTAAGTTTCTGCGTGAAGTTTGTGACTGCTCTTGTTCTGGAGTAATAGTGGGTTTCGGTATGTTCGAAAGCTCATAAAAACGATGGCTATTCCGGTTAGCTGGTGATGAATTAATGATCGGAAAGTCAAACACGCTGTGGCAGTGAATTCTCATTTTCAGGGGACTGCTCTTTAAGGCTGTATTGAAGGAATTGATTTCATGTAGGGTAGTTCTTCTTACAGTTATTTTTCGTTTCCAAGTTAAATTATTCTGAATTACTGCTGAAGTATAGCGTTTGTTCAGAGGTGCAGCAGAACAGCTTCACAATAAACGCGTTGACTTCTTTTGTTTTATCTTTTCCCATTTAGGTCGCTGCGTTGGTAGTCACTGTCGTATGTCTGCATTCGTTGTAAGAACTTGGTACAATTCAGTGATTTACTCCTTTCTTGGGATCTTAAGTGGCTGTGTGTATTAAATATCTCTTAGGAAAAAGGTAGATGAAATGAAGGTTTCCATTGGTGACTGCCTTGATCGGTAAAATATTGACAACAGCTGGAATCAGCTGGTGGACTTTCTTTAATCTATTTTCATTAATTTTTGTTAGTATTCTTTTGGTAACAATGAAGTTAATCAAAAAAAGTGTCACGCAAATTTTGTGTTTATTAGAAGTTACTGATTTCAATGTTCAGCATATGTAATAGTCACCTGCTGGAAGTGTTTTGATCCTGTGTGCAGAATAAGTCTTCATTATGTACATGACCCGATGCTTTTGAAAAAGGGGTTTGCTCAATGTAGATTAGAATGAAAACTTAGCTATGCTATAATCTGTAATTACAAATTCTATGATATTGCTTCATCGATTTATTAGGATTGAAAGTTTTTGCAGTTCAGTCCTTAGTTGCTTCTAGGAGTAGGGGAAGCTGTTCAGCTCAGTACGCTGTGTTCTCCATTATTAATCAGTAATGAAGCTTCTGGCAGTCTTTACTATTGCGTTAATGACTAGTTTCATTTTGGGCTCTTAACACATGGAATTACCATTTAAATAAAGATTAATTACTGCTCTTTTATTTTTAGTATTTTAAGAGTAGTTATTAAAAAGTTACATAATAAATACTACTTTGTTCAAAATAGAATTGTTCTATCTAGTAGAATCTGAGGGCAGTTAACAGTGAGAAGAGTACTTGGGAAAGTGTTCTTACTATTTTGTTTCTATGCTATGAACCCAGTGGAAAGATTCTGAAAGTTTTAAGTTTGCTTGTGGGGAATTTGCTGCCTTACTGTCAAGGAGTAGCAAAAATTGAGCTCTGTACCCTGACCTGCAGCTCAGTAGCCGTTACCTGCGATGTTATTAAACTCGAGCACGGTGTGGCTGATTGCTGAGGCAGCTAAACCTACCGCCTACGCTCCGGGGCTGCGCTTTGATTCTAAGCTATTATTTGCCCAACTGTCTTATTTTCCCTCAGCAAATATGCTTTTAACTTAAAACACGATGAAGCAGGGTAGAGCCTTACCAGGGAGAGGCCTTGCAGTGGGTGATTGCCCCAGAATAATTTCTCTGATCACATCAAAACCAGTAGTCCCTCCAGATACAAATCTACCCACCTTTACTTTCAGATCTGCAGGCAGCTTATCAGCGCCTCAGAGAATTTACTGTGATGTTTTCAAGAGCTGAAACATCTTCAGTGTGGCTGTTTCCCCTTTCCCCAGACAGAGGGGATGAAATCATGTCTGACAACCAGACTGCACCTCACTCGTGACTCCTTCAGCAAGATCAGACCTCTGCAGGTGATTGCTGAAGTGATTGGCCACAATTTACAAAACAGTCTCTTGAAAAAGAGATGGCAAAGGCATGAACTGGTGGAAGAGATGCTTTCCAAAGACCACTCGTTAAGTTAGAATAAGCTACTGGCTGCTTCTTTGAGGCTGGCATGTTTTTCTTCCCTGGATGACAGTGACCCCTCCTACCAATTGGTGATCCCAAAGGTGAGCGTCTGCTGCTGTCTCATCTAATCACAAAGCACAGACATGGAGCTCATTGTTAGGATACAGCTCTTCACACTGCCTACAGCTTAGGAGCAGGGTTAGTCCAACTTTCCCCATCCACTGGATTGCTCTCCTGACAGAGCTCCCCAGCAGCAGTGCAGCGTGTACGGTCTTTCTGCAAAATATGTGTAAAAGTTTTCCTTCTGTGCCTGCTGGTGCACGTTGGTGCTCTAATTATACAAAGCTCTGCTTGTCGGACTTTCCTTACAGAGGTTCTTGCTTCCACTACCACAGCAGGAAAAGATTTTCATTATCACAGTGAAGGCATAAACTGAGTGTTCCTTCTGCTGCTGATCTCCTCTTTATATTATTTTGTGCTGCTAGTGTTTTGTGTGAGATGAAATGCAGTAGAGTAAAACATAAGGATATCATGCCTTCAGCTCAGAGAAAATAACTGGTTACCTTATCATGTCTTTGCAGTTCTCTCTTGACATCATGATCCACAAAATAAGTTGTCAGTACAGTTTAACCATCATTTTCAGTGATTAGGGGGTCCTGGGGCATGGAGTTCTGTCAGGTTGGCAGCGTATCCCTGATGGAGCTGCTCCAGGACTAATGTCATTTACTATTCATAGTGTTATTGATGATTTTAGCGTGGTTGAGGATTTCTGTACTGATGATGAGAGTGTGAAAGCAAGGCCAGGACAAAGGAGAACCAGCACAGGGAGGGCTGACTGAGCTTTGGCTGTAGGTTATAGAGTAGGACAAAGGACAGTAAAAGCTCCAACATGCAGACACAGGAACAAGCACATCTGCCATCTTCTGAAGCTTCCTCCCTTAGCAGTGATGTGTCTCAGAAAAAACAAGAGTTGTTTATAGGGGAGCTAGGAGAAGTGGATTTGGTGCAGCCATGGAAAAGGCAAATGCAGCCCTAGAACCTCTGCAGTGAGACATTTCTGAGGAGAGGGAAGTGTGGGTTTTACCTGGAGGTGGATGGTTCTGGCTGATCACACTGAAGGTAAATGGTTTCCAACTGAAAGCGACAGCCACCGGATTGAACAAAGGCATGTGAGATTAAAGAAGAACAGAGGTGACTTGTTAGCTTAGCTTACCAAGATACAGTGTGAGAGAAGGATTGTTTCATCTTCAAATATATTAGCAGAATTAACGTGGGCAGTGAGGGGAATATTGAGGGGGAAAAACTATAGCAAAGTAATGATAAAAGAGCAAATGGCTTGTGCTTGACAGGGATGATTTCATTCTGAGAACTGAAGAATACTTGTGAGAACTACAGGATCTGGATCCATCTTCCACATACACCTTGACAGCCTTAAGGAGGAGTGTGACAATTACATGATTCGATGACTGTGAAAGAGGAGGATAAACCTGATAATCTGAGTCGCCGTGTTTCATTAAACACAGTCACTCTGAATTAAAACACAAAACCATAGTAAAACTGTGCCATATTCTACTTCTTCTAGAGTTCAAACTACATCTTTAGGATAGTCATCAACATTATAAATATACAATTATTATTGTTAAAAGTCTCCAGACAGGACTGGTGGCTCTCATGTTTTATAGGGCTTTGTGGGATGTTACAGCAGAACTTTTCGCGTCCTCGTGATGGACAGGGAACTCACACTGAGCATCACTGGAGTTACCATTATTGCCAGCTCAGAAGACGAATAGGGAATTATTTCTTTCTTATTCTGTTTGTCTTTGAAACTGCCTGTATTTGTGTGCCATGCAGAAGTCTACACGTGTGAACACCTGCACTTAAAATGTAGGGCTGATATCAGGAAATCTTCTGAAGTGAATTTCTCAGGAATTTGAGCTCTATTCCTCATGTTTGTTGCTACAAGAACATGATGTACAGTCTCCTCATGGGATTTCATATATTGTTGAGATCATACCTTCTTTTCCAGTCACTCCTCTCCTCTGCATGGATTTCACTTAAAGGACTGAGTCAAATTCAACATTTTAGTTTTTATATTCAAGATGCTTTTCTGGTGTGGGATATCTGTAAAGTTATCTGGTATAGAGTTGTGGGCTGCATTTGCCTTCCTCAGAAGGTTTTACCTTAAAAACAAAATTAATTCTCAGCAGCAAGAAGGTTTTCAGCAGGGCAGCCTAGCGTTTGAAGCGACCCTCCCAGAGCCTGGAGCGGTAACACACCTCACAGTCTGCTTTCCCAAGTTCCAGGTGCATTTGTTTGACCTGCTGTCTTAAACAATACTCTGGAGATACTCAAAGTTCTGGACTAGTGACAGCAGTAAGAAAAACTCTAAGAAAGTAGAAAACTGCCCTGCCCACTCAGTTGGTACCCTGTGAAGAGGAGGAGGGAGGTGCTGGAGAAGAGTTCACTGAGCAAACTGCAAGTTAGAAAATGTTGTAAGGTGCTGGCAAGAAATCATACTCTACCGATTCCTAAGTTGTGTTGGTTAAAAGTAGTGAATTTAGCTCATTTTTGAAAATAGGATCTTTTTGAACTATTACTTTGAAAGTTAATTAGGAAAAAAAAAAAAGCATATGGCTCAGTTCTTTATCTCTTGACTTCCTTTCACTTCTCTACATCTCGACATTCTTTGTTGGCAGCTTTTCTCAAAAGTAGTTGCTAATGCTTAGGGGCAAGGAGGCCTGACTGACTGTGTGCTTGTGTAGTCCCTGCACAGAGCCCTCCGTCCTGCCTGGGAATGGGAGGCACTCCTAAGATAAATTCATAGTAATATATTTTCCATGTCTGTTTATAGTACAGTAAATGCCAGCATGTAGTGGGCACGTTTACTCTCTGTAGACACATTGCAAAATAATAAAAAATATTAAAAAACACTAGGCTTGGAACTGGTGATGTAAACAGAAAAGTAATAACAACTAGGCAATCTGCACGAGCGCTGCAAAAACGAAGCAGTTGATTTTGTATGCTTTGTATGCTGTCACAATTGCTGTCCGTAAGAACAAAATGTTAATGAGCTGTAATTTTATAAATTCACTGTGTTCTGCTGGATCAGATAGTCCCCATTTTGCTTTTTCTCATGATTATGCCCATGAATTCAGTTAACAAATTTGTTCTTTGTAAAGTATGGAGTGTTTCATAGAAGTTCACAGAATTAAGAAGATTACCTCTGCAGTTTTCTGTTGTTGCTGCCAACAAGATAGAATAATTGATGCTTGGTTTTGGCCTATTGGGTTGTTGTTTTTTTGGACATCTTTTGTTACTTCAGCTTGTAGTAGTTTTTTTGAAAATCAATCCAAGTTTGTTCTTGCTAAGCATAGGATAAATTAAGCCTTCTGGAAAGGTTAAAATAATAGCTAATTGATTGTAGATTTTTTTTTTTTAAGCTTTCTATTTACTTCTGTATTAACTGTTAAGAAAAAAAAACTTCAAATGCTTTTAATGAGTATTGTAAAAATGAGCACATGGCAATTTTTAAAGCCTTCTATTTCCTGGGTTTTGGAATATAAATACATCCTAGTGGTGGGAAATTAGTATAATAATGCCTCATTTCTCCAAAAGCTTAGGAAAACAAGTGCTGGCAAAGGAAGCTCATGAAATTTAAGAGAAATGTTGGGCTCTACATCTGGGACAGAACATTCTTTGGGCCATACATGTAGCAGCTCTGCAGGAAGGGGCCTCGTGCTCGTGGTGGCAAATAAAGGTAAAAGCCAACTGTATAGCCCGGCTTGTGTTAGCTGCAGCATAGCTGTCAGATCAAGAAAGGTCACGATTGTCCTCTGCTTGAGCATTTTTGAGACCACAGCTGCATGCTGTTCTGAAATCCCCAGTGCAAGAGGAGTCTGCAGGGGTCGTGAGGGTCCAGCACCTGCTGTATTAGGAAACGTTAAAGTTGGGTCTGGTTGGTCTGAAGAGGAGAAGGCAATGGGGTGGTTGAATTGCTGCCTTCTGTCATCTAAAGTGAGGCTGCAGAAAAAACAGACGAACAGACACTTCTCAGAGGTGTGCAGTGAAGTAGAAGAGGGACAATTCCAGTTGGGTGCAAGGAATTGACACTGTCAGTTGAATTCTCTCAATTGACAGTGTACAGGATGCTGTTCTGAGAAGTATAGTCATACAGAAAATTGGGTTTTCAAGGTGATGTGCAGATTGTGCTTACAGCAGATTTCCTGTGCCCAGTGGTATGAAAACAAACTATGATAATGTAAACATTGGTACATGCAGCTTGTCTCATTATTAAAATTACATGTGTTAACATGCAAATAGATTCTTTTCCGTATTGAAGAGATGGCAAAACAGTAGGGTTGAGCTCTTTCTCTGAACCACAGTTATTGATCGCTACCAACTAAAAATTCCTGAGAAAGATGCTCGAAGCGAGAGGCTTATTTTAGCAGTGAGTGAGACAGACCTTGCAGATATTGCTCATCTGCATTGCATTGATCCTGTGTATGTGTCACGGTGGAATAACTGGACAGGTCAGTGTAAAACTGCCAAATTCACCATGTCGTGGTGCAAGTTGTGTTTTGTTCTTGTCATCTTGGTCGTGTTTTTCTTTCCCAGGCTTCCATGTCTGAGGATGTTCTGCCTCCCATACATCAGTGATTTGGGACTGGCACTGTTTTTTGTTTTGCTTTCTTATGTTTTGCAAAAATCATCTTGCAGGAGAGGGATGATTTGTCCATGGTGATTTTAAGTTGTTGAATTGGGTAATTTGTTGCTGCAGCTGTTGCCATGCTATAACTGCATTGTGAAACCTGCTTCGTGCCTCTCTCCATACAGAGAGCATAAACTTTGTTGTGAGTAATTGAGGATACCTTGCTAGCAGCTGTTTCTGGGACCAGCTCCTGTGCTTGAGTTGAAACAGGGACTGGTTTTCCTTTGATGCAGACAACCTCATGCTTAATTTCCATCACTGCAATTGCATGTGCATTTTCTTTTAATTAGAATACAATACTTAAACAGTATAGCAAGTGCGCTCAAGCTTCTCTGACTTTTAGGCAATTTGGGGAATTTGTTGTGTGTATTGTCTTCCCAGAGAAAGTCGTGCCCTAAATCTGTGCGTGTTTATTGTTTCCTTCAGAAATTACTCTTTTCATGTCACATTAGTTATTGATTAATCTGTTCTCATTTTTGAAATCAGTTCTTTGTCTTTCCTTTCTGCATTAGACCAGAGGCTTTTGTTGGTACTGTAGGTGAATAAAATAAAAGGGCTAGAATGGATAATAGTCAAGAATAGATACAAAAAAAAAAAAAAACAATTTACGGATAAAATTACAAAATTATAAAAAACATACCCTATTAAAAATTGACACTAATCAAATGAAATGATAGAAAGGTATTTGGGCAAGGTCTTTTAGGTCCTTTTGAAGCGTTTTGTAGTAGTTCATTGGTTTAAGTATCATGATAGAGAACAACAGCCGAGATCAGACTTGAGGGGGCAGAGAAAGCAAAATGTTGTTCTTAACAGTTTATAAGCAGAATAGACCTAAATTTGTTAAGATTTTTAGAGGTGAGCGATTTTGAGTCTGAACTGAACTAATGAGGTTGAACTTGATAAATGAGCTTGAACGTGTAGTACCTTCACAAAATGCAGAAGATAATCTCTTTAAAATAAATTACTCATGAATAAATCAAGATGTTGAAGTTGCGAAGGGTGAGAGATGGTGTAGCAGGGAAATTCTTTGACTAGGAAATTGTTTCTGAGACCTTTCTTTATAATACATATAAAGCACACAGCGAACATCATGAATGGGAAATATTTTATATGTCAGATACTGATAAGATTGGAGAAAAACAGTTGGCAAAAATCCTTGTATTGAGAGGTACTGTGCTGTTTTAGGGCTAGTAAAAGGCAAATGCAGATTAAATTTAGATAAATGAAAAAGAATAGGCCTGCAAACAATAATACAGAAGGTAGAAGAAATATCAAATGAGATAATTATGCAGGATATCAGCCTAGAAAGGAAAAAGGGTTGTGGGTAATATCCTGTCTGATTATAATGCCCAGAAAGGAGGGTAATTTCAGCCACCATATACCCCACAGGCTCCCCATACGGAGCGTGGAAGACAGTTCATTCCAGAGGGGGAATCTGGGAACCTCTGAGAGCGGAGCCTGGCAGGTGCCTCGCTGGGTCTTCTGAATCACTTTAGAGCTGCCAGTCTCTCTCGATGGATTACATACAGAAACTAGGTCCTAAATTTTAAGTAACTAATGTAATGGTAATGGTGCAAGTACTTTTCTCGTGTGACTCTCCGGATATTTCCAGTTACAAGATTAAAGGCTCGAATAAGAACAAATTCTTACTGTACAGCTGTTTTAACTACAAGTGAACATTTCCAACGCAGTGTTCCCCACAGACGAGCATTGCAGCTTAAATGTCACTTCCACTACTGCTAATAGATTTCCAGAAATCTATTTTTTTCCAACCGTTTTACATCCTAAAATGTAATCTGTAAAACCAGGTGTGTCCTGCAAGGTTAGGCTCTGTTAGACCTCTGATCAGAAAGTTGGTGATTCTTAAACGAGGTTAGCGAATTCAGAGGAAGATGGGATGAAACTAGATGGGATTCCATGCTAATAAAAAAGAGAGGTGTTTATTTCCTACAGAAGGAACTGATAACAGCACATTTACAATACGAAGAATGCCTCTGATGCCTGGAAAGCAGTAATCCTAGGGGAAAACTGTACTAAGACAGCAAATCAGGTACAATTTCTTTTTTCCATACTTAGAATCATAGAACGGCTTGGGCTGGAAGGGACCTTAAAGCCCATCCGGCTCCAACCCCCAGCCATGGGCAGAGTTACCACCCACTGGGTCAGGCTGCCCAGGGCCCACCCAACCTGGCCTTGAACACCTCCAGGGATGGGGCACCCACAGCTCTCTGGGCAGCTGGGCCAGTGCCTCACCGCCCTCTCAGTGAAGATTGTCTTCCTGATGTCTAACCTGTATCCTCTTAGTTTGTTTTTCCCCTTGTCATGTTGCTGCACACCCTGGTAGTAATTCAGTCCTCTTTGTGTATAACTTACAGTGAAACAGTTTATGAAATTATTTGCTTCATCAAATTAACTTACATGTGTGTCATTGCAAGGCTCACTCAAATGATTGCTCGGCGGTATTCCAGAATGACTGTAATATTTGTAAAGTTCCACATCTGAGAGAGGGAAATATGTACTAAAAATCAGTTTAGTAATAGAGATGTGGTATCTTGTTATGTAATAGTCAACAGAAACATTATTTATTTACTTTTTGTTCGACAACTGTAAAGCTACTGCAGTTCCATCTTTCTACCATAAGTGAGAATATGAAGAACAGAGCTCTGTGGTGCTATTATATTTCAGCAAATTGAAGTTTTCAAAATGCCACTTCTGCTTCTCTCCAAAGGGGAAAAAAAAAGTTTGATTGTGGAGAAAATAACATGTTATATCTTTGGGAAAAATAGTGTAGAAGTATTTGGAAGGGAGAGATCAATGATGCGGCAGCGTTGTTAGAACCATTGTGTAGATGTTCTGTTTGTGCTGCTAAGGACTCTAGATGTTTTCATTTACTGGGCAGGAAACTGTAAATATGCAATATTGCTTTTTATGTTGCAAACTTCACTGAGTTACTGTGTAATTGGTGCATTGAAAAATTTCTGCCAGTGACTTTAGAACTGCATGCTATAATGAAATGTCACTTCTTTTCAGAAGAATTTTACTTTCTCTTGATTAGCTGAAGTATTAAATTTGCTTCAGTAAATGAATCTATTGATTTTAGCTTAATGTGTTGTAATAAAAAATACTCAAGTATGTTCTCAGTTGGTAGATTCATGAGATGCCGTGCTGGTTTTTGTGCAGGCACTGGTGATGGATTTTTGTTTGTTCCTCATGCATGAAGCAGGGAAGCCAGCATTGACACAGAAGGGAGATAAATACCTCAGTTCTGCAGGGGGACTGTGCTCGCAGTTAAGCTCTGCAGAAGTTCTCCACAGATGGCCTGAATCCACAGGCCATCCCAGTCCCAGTGGGAGGGAGCGAGGCTGTAACAAAATGGTGCTGAAAGGCCTCCAGGCCCCACTCTTCAGTCCAAGTCTGCGGACCACCCACTGCCTTGAGTGTTAATGCTGCATTGCACAGGAAATAAAATGCCCAATTAGTGTCATGCATTAACCTGTCCAGTTGTAATTTAGTTGTAATACAGACAATTGCAGCCCAGCTTCTGCTTCATTTCATTAGTGGGTCATGGTTAGCCATGCTTGGTTGCTGGCCGTTGTGGCAGCAGATTAACTAAGTGTTATACACTTTCTTTCATACAAACAGAATCTCTGACGAAACCTTTGTGGGATGTAGGGGAGAGGCTGGTCTGTAGTAGAAGCAGTGTACAGGGGTATGTGAAAGCAAAATCAGAGGCAAGAATGTTTTCTTTCTTTCACGCAGTAATGCAAGATCCTACCCACTGTATTTTTCTACATCATTACGTTCTCTTTCCACTGGTTACATTTTGGTTACCGTTAATGCATAGAAAGAGGTTTCAGTGTAGCTGAACTTCAACAGAAGGAAAACAAAGGACATCTCTGAATTATTTAGAGGGACTTTTATAGATCAGTGAGTCAGAGGTTTTGGACTGACGATGCTGAAGTTAACACTAAGGGAAACAGACTCTGGGTAAAAGCTTAATTGCTAGCTTGTTAATGTTTCATTCAGAACTTTAAGGAAAAAATCTGTAGTTAGTAGTGTAATATGGGGATTGCTCCGAAAGTAATGCCTCCTATTTATTTCCATGGAAACAACAACAGCTACAAAGAGAACAATAGCATTATTTGATAAAGCAAATTCTCAGCTGCAAAGCACTATTTTTCAGCATAGTCACCACAATTAAGTATGCATTTTCTCCAGTGATGAACAAGAGCCTGTGTGCTGTGCTTATAAAAATCTGCACCAGTGGAACTGACCCCACTGTCACCATTGCCACTGTTGAAACGCACCACCACCCCTCACTGTGCTCACATCCTCTGTTGGGTCTCCAGAACTGTTCAGCAAACATTGATGAATGTCAGTGGGTGCAGTTCTTTCCCCATGGAGGAATTCGGTTCCACACCTTCCTTCACACATGCTTCCACTTGAGATGCCTTTGTGTCAGAGTGCCCCTCTGCTGCCATAGCATCCACCTCTGACGTTGTGGGCCAACATAATAAAATAGGAGGCATTGCTTGCAGAGCAGCCCTTGTGGTTACAGCAGGAAACTACAAAACAAGGCTTTCAATTTCAGTTCGCTGATGTGTCCACTCTGATCTGACAAAGAACTCCTTTTTCTTTTGAGCTTTTCAACTGTAGGTTTATGTATGCAAAACTTTTTATCTGAAGAAAACTAATGAAGTTAGTTTTATGTAGAAACACACTCTTCCAAATGATCTGACGAAAGATTATGGTGTTGTCATGCTGTACCCTTTTTTTTTCTTTCCCTTTTCTTACCACTTTCTAGCACTGCCTGTTCTTTGAGAGAAGAGCCTTTAGGAACTTATTTTTTTCTAATGAGTTTTTCCTGGCTGGACTATTAAATGATTGGTTGTGACATTGGCCATCTCTAGAACAGTTTTATGATGTTACTTGTAATGCTGTTACATCATGTGGGAAGCAAATCAAATTTTTTAAGCTGTATTTGTTACAGAACTAAAGCTGTTTCAGGCTTGGGCCTTAGCTGGAGGAGGATGGCCAGTGAAACTGAACTTCAACAGAGTGCTCAGATTCTAGTTTATCTGATGTCAGGGGGGTTTAAGAATCAGCCCATGCAGAAGTCTTTGCAGACCAGAGCTTTCTGAGGAGATTTTTTTTGGAAAGCTCATCTGGTTAGGAAAGCCAAGCAACTTTTCTTGGATTTGCTTGCCTTGCTCCTGCAGGCTAACTGGGTGAAATCAAAGTTTGTGAGCAAAGCCATGACAACCATGTTCATGTACAGCGGGCTTTTCCAAATTCCCTGTCCTCCAGAGTTTTGCCAGAATCAGCTTTCAAACGTGAATTTTGTCAGTATTCTCCGTTGGAAGTTGTACTCTTGCTGAGTTAATTGTAAAACTCAAGCAAGCAAACAAACAAACCCAAACCTACGCACCCTGATTTGTCTAGAAATACTGCTGCCCAAATAGACCAAAAGTCCAGAGGCTTCTCTTTTACCAGATCTGATAAAATCCTCTGAAGCCAACTGAGACTCTCCCAGTGCCATGAATATTGCTTGTCCCTCTCCCTGCTGATAGCTGCAGCCTGACTGTCGCCCACCCCACATCCATCACTGTGGTGTCCTGGGAAATCTGGCTTCCTAAATCTGCAGACTCATTAATAATAACAAGGAGTGGAAAGGAGGGGCTTGCAATGAACAGTAAAGCGGGAAGAGCCCCTCCATTGCCTCATTTAGCAAGAAATTTCTGCCATTGATAGATTAGCCCTTGCTTACCTTTCTTTTAGAGCGCTGACCTCATCAGCTGGCAGGCACCATCAAGCCATTTGCTGTGTCTCAGCCACCATTAGCTTCCCTAGCTAGCCCCTTCCATTCTGTAATCCCACAGTGATCAAGAGGATATGCCTGCTTAGATTTGAGATAATAGGTCAGATTATACTGAACATCTTTAATTGCTTTTGAAGAAGGAAAAAAGCTTTCCATGACTTCAGCCTCAAAGCCTATTAGGCTTTGAAGTTTAAGGTAAACTATTCTAGAAAGGGAGGGAGTTCAAACCAACTCAACACTATTAAGGCAGTCAAGAAGAGAGTTGGGGCAGCAGAGGACTTAGGCTGCAGCAGCTGCTTTGATCAAAGCTAATTTTTGAAAGTCTGCATTAAGTCAACAGCCATTCATCTGTTTATGTTGTGATGCATTATCAGTAATGAAAAAAACTAAAAGCTTGTTTTCCTTCTAATTGAAATCTTAGAAAAATGAAAAATACAATGAAAAATCCCTTTCACTTTTTTTCCTTCCACCAAATCTTTGCTTTGTTATTTAGATTTTATAGTACTGCTGAACAGTATTTTTGTTGTTACTGTTTGGCTCTTTCTGGCTTTGTGGGTTTTGTTATCGCAGTGTTTCATTAAGGCGTTTATCAGCTCCCTCCCTTAAGTGGTTCTAGCAGTCATCTGAAACTCATCCCCTGTCATTAGCTTCAGAAACTAAGGTTGAGTTGGCAGTGTTGCAAACTCCAAGCTTGAGAAGGGGGTAGGCCTGCCTCCTCAAAATGGCGAGGTTTTAAAAATGGCTTTAGCTGGACTGTTTCTGCCAACTTGTATTTGAAAATAAATGGTCATGCTTTCTAACAGACACATACAGAAACTGAAAACTTTCTTAAAAAAAGAAACTGTGCTTCTGCTGTAAGAGACTGGTTGCAAGATCCGGCACTCTTAAAGATGGTCAGTATTGCAGGGACCAGGTTAGAGAGACAGTGAGCAAGACTGAGCTGGACTCTCTGGCTTGACCCTCTGGTCCTTAGGAGGCTTGGTTGATGACAAGCTGTTCAGTCTAGTGAAGTGGATGGAGATTGTCTGAATTTTTATTTCCTGCAAGTCTCTTAAGCCTCAGTGTGTTTTAGTATCAGATTTGTGAACAACTGGAAATTGCCTCTGAAATGTGTGAAAGAAAAAAAAAATGAACTAGTTTTTATGAATATTTCCTAGGCAAAAACTAAAACATATTAAATATCGGAGATTAAAAGCAAGTTTGCTTAGTTCTGGTCTTAGTTCGTGGGCACATTCTCCATTCTCTCTGTACCATCTCAACATTTTCAAGTATTAATAAGATTTCTAGATGTTGAAAACACTTATAAATTCATAATCTTCCTCCCTACCCCCACCTTTCTAATAATGCTTTCATAGCATGTTGAATAATTTACATATCACTTAGATGCCAGTGTTTGATAACGTCAGCATGCCAAATCCAGCTTCCAGTGTTATATGTTTCTTCATATGACTAGTATAGTGAGAATATAAGGTAAAATTTTGATGATATCTTTTTAATGTTATTATTCAGTAATGTTCTAAGGCACAGAAATTTGATGCACGGGGAAAGCAGAGCTGCTACCAAACCAGTTTGGGCTTTGTTAGGCAGAAGATAGACACGTGAATATATTACATATGATTATCATAAAATTATGGCCTGGAAATTGAGCAGTCATGCTGCTGCATTTTAGGCAGTACATTTATAATAAGCTGTAATAAAGTAAACTCTGAATGGATATAAGAATAGGCATTACTTGCAATCACAAATGTATGCTCAATTGGTGCTTTTGAAGCTCAATTTAACAAAACAAACAGATTTCCTTGTAGTGTTAACTTAGTTGTTCTCAGTGGTGAATTCTGATTTATGGGAGAAAAAACTTGAAGCGTCTAAAACTGGCTGTTTGGGAGCTAAATGGAAGAAAAGAATATGGTTCGCAATGGCTGTTTTTTGAAAGTTCCATGTTGTTGAAAGTAAAAGTGGGTTTGAAAGGCTCACTTGCAATTACTTGGTACTTGGGATTCTAGTTTCCATTTCTTTTGGCTTGTTCTGATATCATTTGGCATTTTTCAGAAAAAGCAGAAGAAACATCATTTCTAAGAACATTCAGAACCCAGATAAGCAGTGACTAGAATTAGGTTTAGGGCCGGATCCTGATAACGCTGACACGAGCTAATTGACCGTATAAAAATGCTCGGAGATGCATAACTTACACGGATAAGAGTTTGTCTTGGGCCCAAATGAATAGCAAAAGATGCTATCTGACGCAGAAAAGTAGTCTTTCTGCAGATGACACAGGCTGATTGGAAGCTTCTGGTAGCACAGCTGCAGGGCTTCTCTGTGCAACCCCATCCAAGGGGTCCAGCAACAAGCCACAGAGCTCCTTGTAGAGGGAGACGTGCAGATAAAATGAGATAAAAATCAGCTCCTATGATAGTAGCAGCTTGGATACAGAGAAAAGATGAAAAACAGTCATATGTGAAAGTACACTGTAAAACCTAGGTATGATAAACACAGCCATTTGTTAAGAGAGCCGTGATTAAAGTCCAACATGCAAAAGAGGAAAATGTCAGAATAAACTTCTTCATCCTGGCCTGACGCAGTCATCTCGGTTCTCTGTCTTTGAAGTATAGAAATGATGTTGCCAACGACTGCAGAACAGTGAAAGCATTGCTTTGTCTCTGAAAGGTTTGTTTTCTTTTTTACTGATAAATTATTAAAGAGATCTCAGCTGCCCTGTGTTGCAGGATTTCTTGGTA
This sequence comes from Penelope pileata, assembly GCA_013396635.1. NCBI lineage: Eukaryota > Metazoa > Chordata > Aves > Galliformes > Cracidae > Penelope > Penelope pileata. The sequence continues at coordinate 196,615 of WBMW01000664.1, forward strand.
GCATGACTCTAAGTACCTGAGGGATAATTACAGTAAGGTTTAGAGAACCGAATGGGGGGTAAATGCTTTCCCTGGTGTGTGCCCACGAACCATCTCTCTCCATTTCCCCATTTGCAAACTGAGAATAGTAAGCATTATGAAATTCATAATTTATGAATGAGGTAAGTGTTGGTTTCAAAGAATATTCTTCATTATCAGTGCATAACTCGTGTCTGGATCTTTGTTTCTTAGCATGCAGAGCTCTTTGTTTGGGGCTGTCTCCCTTTTGCGCAAGCAGTTTGAGTGAATAAAACACAAATCACGGTTAAGGCCGGCGCTCACGATCTAGCTCACATCAAGCAGAAACACAGTCCTCAAAATGTTGCAGGCTGTGGGTGAAATATTCCTCCTGAAATCATTGTTGCATTACGATTACAGATTTTCAGTCAACTCGTGCTGCATACACTTGCTGGTTTAGCCTGTGCTGTCTTCTCTTTACCATCCTGGCGGGGGTAGCTTTTTTCAGAAACCTCCAGTGAATTCCTTATCCTTCACTGCTTTTTTTTTTTTCTGCATAACCTGCTTAACAGTTCTGCAGTTTGCTGGGATATTCTGCTTCTTTGCTTCCATCTGCCTGTTTTTCTGCAATACTTTGACAAATGTCCCAGGTTTCAGCACTGAGGGATGCGGAGGGGCTGATGGATTGTTAGTGGCACTGTTGTTCCTGGCGTGCTGTATCCAAACTGCCTGTCTCTGGCCTCTATGGAGTTTTTCCAAGTGCTTGTGGTGAAGCGTTTGTCTCAACTCTTTCTCCAAATCCATGAGCCGTAGAGCAGGTGAAGTTCTGTTTGCACAAAATACGCATCCTCTCTGTGAGTACGTTCACACTGGCACTTGCCTTGGGAGCTCCGTTACTGCTCTCGTCCTACCTGGCTGTTGGCCGCAGCTCCCCAGCCCCCTGGAAGTTCTTCCTCTTCTGTCAGTGCATGCTGAGGGTCAGACTTCCACTTGCTGCTTTAATACAACTGTAGTTACAGAATCATTACAGTGGAAGTATGCCAAGTTCATGAGTCTTTAGCACAGGATTCTTCTGTCTCTCACTTTCTATAGAAGATGTACAGAGAGATCTGTTTTTCTTTAGTGCAGAAACCTGTGCTGATGAGGGTGCTGGGGCAAGGGCTGTTTATCTGGGAGGACTTCCATTTATTGCTTTGTTTCATTTAAATCTTCAAGACCTGGGGTCACTCGGATCACTGCTTCCCATTCTTGGCAATAATTAAAATAGATTTTTGAAAAGCCTTTAACTTCCCTCTAGACTTAGGTGAAGGAAGGTCAGTGGCTCTATGAGATTCCTGAGTTGCAGTGCCTAAAGCTGCAGATAGTTTATGGATTTGGCGTGGCTGACCAGGTTTTCCCGCTGAGTTAAATGGGAAGTATAGGAAAGGTCCACATCTTGAAGAGACGGGAATCATTGGGAAGCAAAGCATTGGTGCAAACGTATTCCCATGTCACAATCTCAGCAGCTACAAGGAGGGTCTGCTCTGTTGTAGTACCTGTGCTTCTCTGAGAGTCCCAAACAAAGCTCATCGGTTTCTTACAGGTAGTTCCCATGGTGTTACAAGGTCAGGTGTACAGGAGACCTTCCAGGGTACATTAAGAAATCTATTACCAGCTGGCACAGAAAGTCATTAAGCTTGTAATATCACTGATAAGAGGAAGGTTTTTTACTCCTGGTGTTTCCATCAGTCAGTTGTCAGGAAAACCCTGGGACATAACCCATCATGTGTGTCAGAAAATGATATCTATGTCTGAAATTACATATAATATTCTCTCAAATGATCTCTTAAATGTTGAGGACAAAGAGTAAGTCATGAACTGTGAGTGCCAGCCACTGGAAGTCAGAAAAAAAAAATTCTTCAATTCGGAAGAGCCACACTCTTGTGATTTTGAATCATGATTTTTCCTCTTCGGCTAATTCCATGACTTTCCAGCACTTGGTGTTAGCAATGTGATTTAATGTTGTGTGAATAAAAATGTTAAAATTTTTATATTTCTTTCCAGGAATGAGATCTCAAAATTGGAGCGTCTCCATTCCCTATGTACACAAAAAGCAGCGTAGTTACACTGTGAAGGCTTCTTTAATATTAAATAAACGTATCGACTGCATTGTGTTTACCCAAGCTGATTACTGTTTGCTGGGTGATATATTACTTAACAGGACACAATCAGTGTGTTTAATTTAGTAACAGAATTGGGTTACCAGTGCTGTTGTTCTACTTTCAACATGTTTTTGATGAACTAATCTCTTGAATCGTATTAAGAAATGGATATTAAATTACGTTTTGAAATCTATTCTGGCATGAACAAAAATGTGGGGTGGTTTACTTAACTGATGAATTTCTGCCAGTTGATGATGCTAATATTTGTTGGCCTGTGTACATTAATGGTATAAACAGGCATTTAATAACCATCCCATCTATTTTCAAAGCTCTTGGAGAAGGCTTAAATGTACTGTGAAAAACATGAGATACTTTACATGAAAGGGGAAAAAAGTTCTTTAAAAGCATCTGAACAAGCTGTCCAAGAGTCAGGAAGAAGCTCTGAAGGAACAACTTCCAAGTCTGCAGCCTTCACAAGTATCTCATTTTGAGCTTGGCTTTTCCTTACACCTTCAGATGCTGTTCGTTTGGTTACTGTTGCTTCTCTCTCTCTCTCTCTGTCTCCATCCTGTTCCTTCAGGATGTCATGACCACTCTTCCTTCCATTCAATCCCCATGTAACTGTTTCTTTAATTCCCTGATTGTTGACATTGTTGCTTCTCCCCGACCTTCAGACAATGTCCTCACTGCTGTGGCATCATAGGACCCATGGACAGGTTAATTCCCTCTGTTGTCATGGTCATTCCACATTGCTGGAGAAGTTGAGAAATAATGTCTGCAATACTACACTGGTGTGTCAGGGGCAGCCCTTGAGAGTAATGCAGAAGTCAGGATTTCAGAAGCGCTATTGTGCTCGAGAGGTTTTATTTCCTAAGCTGTAATTTGTGGCCAAGTGTACCCTGATACCCTCAGGACAAAGGAGCTTGCGAATGTCGTGTTCTTGGACAGTTCTTAGAAAAACGTGGCTTAACGTTTGCAGAAGGGTGGGCTCTGGTTCTCCTGCAGCAGGAGGCTGGGAAGCAACCCAAGAGCTTCTCCCTTGTGTCCATAAAGCCAACCGTTTGTTTTGGGATGTGCTTCTTCGGCGTGTGTGTTTGCTTCGGCTCTGAGAGAGGATCCTGATGGAGAAAGTTATGTTATCAGGGAGGAAGAATTGCTTTCTGGACCTTATGTGGCAACTCTAAACTTTTTTCTAAACAGACAGTTTGTGTGCTTGAGCATTATCAAAACAGATTGCTTCCAGTGCCCATGGTAGCTCTCAAAAAAACCCAGATTCTCCTTTTCACCTCATAAAATGGAATACATTTAGAATGTATCTTGCTTCTCTTATGATTCCTTATTTAATTCTGTATTTAAAAATAAAGATCTTTTTTAATTTCATAATATTTCACTTGCTGCTTTTTCTTGTTCTCTCATGAAAGCTAACATTCTCTGTGTTTACTACTATGATCATTTCTTCTGGGATCTCAGGAACAGGCTGATGACTTTGCTTGTGGAATAAGCAATAGAAATAGGTGCACTGAAGAACAATTTTCTTTCGATAAATGTTTGGTAATAGAGGGGAAAGTGCAGCAAAAAGGCATTTAAAGAGAGAAAGAACTGGAAATGAAATGTGTTCAGATTTTGCTTACAAACATCACTATCTTTTAAGTGGACTATTTACTGAGATTAAATCGTTTCAGTCGCTTTGTAAAAAATGTGTATATGGAAACAGGGCTTCTTTCAGTCAAGTCTCCATTTATCCAAAAACATGCATCTTTTTCTTTCAAAAGGTGAAAATTTCAAAATATGAGGAAAGTAGATGGATTTGTAAAGTTTCAGGTTATCCATTGTAGATATGGTTTCTGAAATATTAACTGCCCTACAATCCAAACTCTCATTGTTAATGACCCTTATGTAAAGTATCAGCTTGCCCGGGAATTTCCTTCTCCTTGGGAAATAAGGATGATGAGACTGATGTTTGAATGAAGTTTTCAAAGAAAATTTACGTGTCAAGTCAAAGAAGGAATGGCTCAACAGATTAAATTGTGGCTCAGTCTGATCGACAAGTGCGGTGTGGAGATGCACGCAAAACCTTGGCTCTTGGTAGCGCCACAGAAAATGCAGCCATTTTCACAGGACTAGAGCTAGCTATATTCATTGTAAATGATTTCTCCTCTTTTTCAGCTGGATATATTATTTTTTCACATCTTGCCCTAAGTAAATATAAAATGTGGCTGCATATAAAAATGCTGTTGTGATTCATCTCAGCATGGCTCTGTTAGTCTGCTAAGCAAGGTGATTTAAGACGTTAGATATTTCACTTTTTTTAATATATTTTGATTTTTTTTTTCTGGAAAGCGAGGATGGAGGGAGACTGGGGAAAAAAGAAAAAACAAAGTTTTTCATTTTTCATAGTGAATAACACAAATGATGGTGGCAGTGGGAAACCTTTCTCAGCAGGGCGAGGCAGGACACAGCTGGAGGACGGTCTGTGATGTATCCAGCCCGAGTTGGTGAGCTGTTGCTAAAGTGGGGATGCAGCTCGTGCCCACTTTTTCCTGTCACATCTGGAGATCTAGCAGTAGGGTAGTGAGTCACCTTCCAAGAGGAAGCTAACCTGTGTTTTTGGCAAGTGATTTCTGTTGGGTGAGTAGGCTGGTTCTGGATAACTAGAGTGAACACAGACAGGAACAGGGGGTGTTCTGCTCCTCCTCTGGGGAGGAAGGCAAGCCGTGTACAAGCTGGTGACTGTCCATCCCTGGACACAGTTGTGGCCCTGCCCAGAAGTTCTGTCCTGGTGCACACCACCTTCAGCAGCCTCTTATCCAAGACTCATCTTCTGGGGTTATGATTCTGACTGGCTGTCTGAAAACAGGCTGGGGAATAAACGTTTAAGGGAGGCTCTCCAGAGACCTTACTGCTTTTATCTTGAAATTTCCATCCTGAAATCACTGGGTGCTGGTTCAGGGCATTTTATCAACAGTATGGCAGAAGTGTTGGCACTGTACCAAGGGCCTCGCTGCTGATGAGGATGGGCGCTTCAGCTGGGAACTGCCATCCTTCCTGAGCCACCTCTCCCATTTCTGTGAAGCTGGAGGAAGTGCCTCCCAGGAAGAGAGAGGATGATGCATTATTTAGTTACTCCTACAGGCTGTAACTCCTAAGGAGAAGAAGAAGGGCTGAACCTACACAAAGGAAGAATTGGGAAGACTCCATTCTGAGCAGCTCAGAGTGAATTCCCAAAGGGAAGGAAGTTCAAGGCAGTTAAATTCTAAATCTAAAATACCAGAAGGTAGCATGGAGGTGATAGCAGATGTAGAGTGTGAACTTTAGATGCAGGATCACTGAGTTTGTGCATGAACACCGCTCCTTAGGGGTCTACTAAGGTACAACAGTAGAAAAGTATTTTTAATGCTGAAAAATGTCTTGTGCTCAAAGTACTTGTAGTCTTGATCAAACGCCTGGCATTTGATGAAGCATATGTAAAAACTACATTAGGTGCTTCTACAAGCCTGGAATCACTTAAAATACGGGGACTGCTGTGTGTTGTATTTCTTCCTTTGTAAAATAATTACTACAAGTTGCAGTTGTTAAAGACTATGATCGCCATATTCATTTAAGTCAGTGCTTTGGCAGGTGTTCATATTTTGTAGAAAGATCTGTCTCCCAGATTGCTAATAAATGGCCAAGCGAGTATCTAGATAGTTAATAATACTGCTTAATTGCCACAGTCAGATAGAGCTGCCATCCAATTTATTGCTATTCTGAGCATCCAAACACTAGAAGAATGATAAACCATGAGGAAGCCGTATGAGATTGCTATTTAGTTGAAGTCACTGCCTGCAGTTTTAAATATTTCTCTTTCTGGCAGGTGATCCTTTTAACATTTTCCTGCTTTGGCAGGAAATCAGGCATGTGGCCATACCCCCCACTGCCCCTGTTGCCACTGAGCTGTTTTCAAAGTAATATAGCTTCCCAAGTCACTGTGCAGCCAAGAGTTTTTCCTGTGCGCGTATTTCTATAGTGTGCTTGAAAAGCATGGTGTGTTTCCTGGGTATGCCTAATGGAACAGGCCTGTGTCCAGTGAGCATGTGTCAGTCAAATATCGGGACTGCATGTGGCTTTTCAACATGGGTGTGAAGAACTGAGGTGCTGTGCAGAGAGTGCTACAAAGGAAGAGACTGGCAGTCTGGGTTAATTGGTTAATTTTATCCAGGTGACCGTGATCCAGGAATAAACGATTTTGGAAAAAAGCTCTTCTCAGGTGATGGAATGGAGAAAAGAATAACGCGTGATGTGGAAACCTGGCTCTGCCAGTCCTGCAGCGTAGGAGGCCTCAGCTGTAAGCAGGATAACAAAATTGTCTTCCAGCGTGATTTTTACTTGACAAGCAAAATCCCAGAGCTTCCCGTCCGGGAACAAACTGAAATACTCAGAGTAAATGCCAAGCAAAATGTTATGGTTCTTCTTATCAAATTAAGGACAAGACCTGTACTGTGCGGTATAGGGGGACTCAGTCCACGTAAAGGACTTTTCATTAATTAATTGCCTTTATCTGGAAATTAATGGAAAACAGGTTCATGGGCTTTTTCACTGTATGTGCTATTAAGCTGCCTGCAGACAGTTATGGCCTTTTTCAAACCTGCATCCCCGACAGTGGTAAATCCCCATGTCACTGCTCAGGAGCGAGGAGACAACAGAGGTGACAAATTATGCTAATGAATTGAAATAACCAGCCTCTTTTTATGAGAGCACTTAGGCGAAGATGCAGAATCCAGCGTGTTGTGTTACCCTGTAGAGCTTTTGACTGGTAAACTCTGGCAAACTCAGCGCAGCTAGCAGTTAAAGATGGCTTTATATTTAGGAAGAGGCTCTTTGGAACAACGTGAAGTATATGGGTAAAATTGTTAAAAGTGTTAGATAAGGTTCTCTGGTTACCATGGTTACTTGAAATTTTTGCATTGTATCATAGATTAGAATGCATAGGATGAAGTAGCCAAAACAAATAGGCAGGCCAATGCTTGTAAACTACGTTTCCAGATCACACAGCATTGCCAAAGAGAAAGACAAAGAGCTCAGGATATAGGTTACTGACAAATCCACGAACCAGTACAATGAGGCCTGAAGGGTGGTCAGAGCATACGTGATTTGAAGTTCTGCAGTATTTTGGAGCTATGATTTTAATTTTTAACTACAAATGAAAAGAAAAATCCTCAATGAAGCGAAGAGTGGAATGATTTTCCACAAGCTCTTTTTGGTATTGAAATCTGACATTTGGCTTTGAGACCTTCAATAGAGAAGGTTGATGAAACATGGATAATACATTTTGTGCACTTAGGCTGGCAGTAGCACTTACCCTGGAAGCAGTTTATTCCCATGGAAACCTATTTGCATTTGGGCCAGAAGTGACTTTTTTTCCCCTCTGTTAGAGCTGCTGCTGATGTTTTAGCATAACATAATTGCTGTATATTGACAGCAGATTTGAAAAGTATTTTTAAAATGTTGTGTAGCTGAACGTATGTATAACAGAGATGGAGCCTGCAGTTTTTCTGCGTACGATGGAGGCATGTTACTGAAAAATGAAGGGCAACTTTTGATCTTCTATTATTTATGGCAAAAGAAAGAAAAAAGTTAAGTACGTGTTTATCCCAAACTGTGTTGTTGTTTTTTGTTTTGTTTTGTTTTTTAACAGATGACAAAAGAACTGAAACAGTACGACAATAAAATTATAGAATGCAAGTTTGAGAACAACAGCTGGGTCTTCATGAGACAGAGAGTAGACAAAAGTTTTCCAAATGCCTACAGCACTGCCATGGGTGAGTAGAATAATATGCCTTAAAACATTCTCAGGCTCAAATTTTGATTTCTTAACTCTTTCCTAGTTCAAGGAGGAAAGGTGTTGTGTGTTTTTATTTCTGGTTTGAGTCCTGACTTATGTAACTTACAGTAATGCTTCACCATGCAAGCACTTCTGTTATAGAATCACAGAATCATAGAATGGTTCGGGTGGGAAGGGACCTTAGAGATCATCTTGTTCCAACCCCCCTGCTATGGGCAAGGACACCTCCCACCAGACCAGGTTGCCCAAAGCAATCTGGTTATGTTTTATTATGTTTAGCTTTTATGTGCCACAAATCCTCTGGTTTCAGCAGGGTTGTTTAATGAAGTCAGTTAAACAAATACTCCGACACAGTATTTACCATAATGCAGAAACAAGTGCCTAAGTCTTTGCAAAACTGCAAACTCAAAGACACTTTCAATGGCAAGGCGTGCCTATTAAATGAGACCTAAGGAAGTTTTTATTTACAATAGCAGCGCAATAGCAGTTGACTAACAAACATGAATTCCTAGCGTTGTGTTGGCTTGTAGAGATGTACTGCAAGCTGGCATGCTATGTGTTGAATTTGTTGAACAGAAAAACCATTATTATTTCACCTCTATTCAAAACACCAGAACCATTGTTTGGCAGATGGGCGAGAAAATTCATAAGAGGAGATGCCATCTGAAGTTTCCACACTTGTATTACAAATAACGAGAAGGGAAACAATTGAAAGGTGTCAAATTAAGAGACTTTTGTCATCTTCTACCAAAAAACATTTTGTCAAGTTTTGTAAATTAAACGCTGTTATTTACTTCCAGATAAAGTGTAAAAGAATTTGAATAAAAGTGTGTAAGGCTGAGTAGAGTCTAACAATAGTCATGTTGATACTGGCTTTTGTTAGAGGTGAAACGTTTAGTCATGTTTTAACGTTTAATCATAAGCATGCTTTTTACTAGGACAGACATAGACTACGTGGGATTTTCTGTAAACTCTTCTACTTATATTTCTGCCTGAGCAGTGAGTAGATTGACTTGCATAAACAGAATGTGGTCATTTTGTCAGGAGATGCTCAATCTGTTGGCACCGTAGGGAACCAGCACAGAATGCAGCTGAAGGAGCTGCTGAGCAGTCCTGTCTGGGGAGGAGGATTGGACCACAAAAGTCGTAGAGGCACAGCAGCATCTCTTCGCCACCATGGCCTACGTTTTCTTTTATCTGTTTCACCTTGTTGTTTCCATAGTTAGTTTTCTTTGGAGATTCCTCTTCCTTGAGTAGTGGTGTGTTTATCTCTCCTTCATGCTTAAGAGCATGTGTAGCTGCCCTTATATCTTATTTTCTCCTTTCGTAGAGCAGTTTTTCATGGCTTTTCCCCATCGAAACATAACAAACTTCTTCAAACCAAAATTAAATTATAAAAAAATAACTTAAATGCTGCAGGAAGAACTGTTTGGTAAGAAATATTTAAAATTTTCCGTGGGAATTTTCAGAATACAAGTCTTTTTTTTAAAAAAAAAGCTTTAATTTTCTGTGTCTGACTGTCTTTCAAAATCTCCAGAAGTTCTATTTTCTCATTTGGGACTTCCATTGTACCTTACATGGGATCCTTTCTCCTCTCTTTGCTTTCTTCTAATGAAAAATACTATTTATTTTTCACCATGGTTGAAATAGCAGCAAAATAATTATCTGTATCCATCTTGCTTTTGGACTTTGATACCTTTCAAATGGAGAAGAGAAGCACTTTCTGTGAGTGATTAAGCCAGGCCAGTCCTCTAAAATTGATACAGTTACAACAGCTGCCTTGTGGCACAAATTCTATTCCAAAAATACTGATAGTCATAATGCTTTCTGATGGCTGAGGTCACATACAGGAAAACTTCTCAAGCACCTTTTCATCAAAAATAAACATAATAAAAAATAATACCGGGAAGGTGTCTTACTAATTGTAAAGTAATGCTGTGAATGATTCTGAAATTCTGCAGGAAAGAAAGAATATTTCAGAGTCAGGAAATGATGTACTGTTATTTGTAAAAATTCCATGTTACAAGTAAATTTTAGGGAGTCTTAATGTTGTTGAGTAATGAGGGAATCAATAGATTTATTTTTTTTTCCATGAAGTTGCATCCATACTGTGATCAATCCTTACATGCCATGCATTGTCCTCTCGATCTTGTACATATTTTCAAGAGAATCACAGTATTCATGCTTAATTTATTGCTCTTTTTTTTTTTTTTTTAGTTTTTTGAGTACTCTCTAGGACTCTAGGGAGGACTAATCAGAGGATTATACAGTTACATACGAAAAGTATTAAAAATAGTCATAGAATCAACTGGGTTGGAAAAGACCTTTGAGATCACCATTTCCAGGCATCAACCTGACCATTGCTAAACCCCATCCCTTAGTACCACGTCTCTTAAAATGCCTCCAGAGATGATGGGGACTCCACCACCGTCTTGGGCAGCCCACTCCAATGCTTGACCACTCTCTGTGAAGAAATTCTTCCTGATACCCAATCTAAACCTCCCCTGACGCAATTCAAAGCTGTTTGTTTTAAGAAAATTGAGCAATGTTATGTGTTCCATAAAATCCTGTGGGCTATAACTTGCAACCTATGGCCTGGGCAGTTTTGTTATGTAACAGGAACGTCCTTATTTGAGCTTGCCTTGACCTCACTGAGCCGGACTGTGGCCTTCTCCTCTGTGAGGCCTGGTGTGCTTGACATGCCCCTGGCCTGCTGTCAGGTCTTTTTGCTACTTGAAGGTGTGTGGGGAAACAAATGCGTATGTGGGTTTTTTTGCATTTATAGTAGTTTGAGGTGGAAAAAAAGTGACCTTAGCTCAAAAGTTTTCAATATCAAGCCAATCATGTTTTGAAGAGTTAGGATTTGGTTGGTGTTCTGAGGCCAGGTCTCATGAGGCGTTTGCTGCTGCTGCTTCCCTCACTAGGACATCAGTTCCTGGCATGTGTACAGCTGCCGCCTGAAGCGACGTGCTCATACACAGAGACATACACACGCCCTTTTTTGCTTAAAAAGAGCATTTCTTGTGAGGTGGAGGTCCGTTGTGGCAATGCTGCTTTGCTGTCTGGGGCAGTCTGACTCCTGACACAGCAGCCTTGTGCAAGAACGTTTTTCAGGCTGACAACGTGAGCTAAATTTATGTTATTTTATTTTGCAAGGAGGGGATCGAGTTACTGAAGTGCAATAAATACTGTAACAAATAGCTTTGGTAACTTCAGAACGTGTTCTTTGTTCCCAGCTGTATGCAATAGCATCCAGAACCCGGTCACGAAGGAGATGCTGTTCGAGTTCATCGACAGGTGTGCGGCAGCTTCTCAGGGACAGACGCGGAAACACCACCTCGACCCCGACACAGAACTGATGCCGCCGCCGCCGCCCAAGAGGCCCCGCACCATCACGTAGGCCTCGGGCCCAGCGGTTTGCGCTGCTGCGAGGTGACACGCAAGGGCCAGGGCTGGAAAAAGAAACGCCTGAATCGCTGTACGTACCTAGGTGTGGTTTTTGTTGGCTTCTTTTTTTTTTTTTTTTTTTTTTCCCCCCCAAATTCCACATCATGAATGGACGTTGTTTTGTAACTGACAAATCCGACCTTTCCTTCTGGTATTCGATGGTGGAATTTCCGAAGGTTTAGGCAAGAACAGTGCAGTGGAATCAAGGGAAAGCTGCCTTGTTCATATACGGATATCTTTTCACCTTTAATTTATAACATCAGCAACCTGGAACTGCGAAAATATTGGAATGCTGTACTTCTTAGAAGCTGTGTTTAAAAAAAAGAAAATGTTTTTTTTTATTATTATTATTGTTATTCAGCTGGTTGCGGTTTGTCACCCATAGCATAATTTATCATAGCTTCCCTGCGTTTCTGAGACTTGTGTTTGACAGCAAACAGCAGTGTTGTTTCTGCGCTGTGTTGGTTAAAAACTAGGCCTTCTTAGATTCACTAATTTTAAAATGAGCTGTGTTTTCGTTGTTGAAATATTAAAAAAAAAAAAA
>WBMW01000664.1:208582-300365 GCA_013396635.1 Penelope pileata
AAAAAAAAAAAAACAACAACAACCAGATCCCTCTTGTAAATAGCACCCTTTTGAAAGGAAATGTTCTGGGTGTTTGTTTTTTTTCCCCGTTTGAACCTAACACACGAAATGTATAGTTGGCTGATTTTAGCTTTGCCTTTTAGTTCCTCTGTAGATAAGGAATACACCAAATGCTTGGTGGTATGGTCTCCGTTCCAAGACCATTTCTAGTACAGGGCTTAGTTCTCCACAGTGAAATATTGTAATCTCCACATTGTAAATATGTTAGAACTAAACACTTCACTGTGATATGCAAGAGTAATAACCAGTGCTAATAATGATGTCTCAGATCCAGGCACAACGCAGCGAAAAAAACGCCAGGCAGCTCCTGTGTGAAGGAGAAGGCAGTTTGGTGGGAGAGACCCGCGCTGTAGGGAAAGTGTCTTGGCTGGGATAATTGCCGAAGGGCAAAAGGTCAACCTTCTGCGGGGTGGACGGGGTCGGCTGTCCGGCGATACCGTGTGAGGCCGCTGGCTGACTGCCCTCCATGCCGCACAAAGGAGCTTGTTGACTCCCAGTGGCTCTCCTGGCAGTGCCCTGGCAGCTGTCCGTGCTGCTGGTTCTGAGAAGCTGCATTCCGGTTGTCTCATGGAGGAGCTGTTCTGAGCTGGGATTGATTAGAAACCAAACTATCACCGATTTTAAAGTTTACTGTAAATTTAACAAGCAGGGATCTGATTGGCCGTTTCTGTAGTTTACTGAGCGTGTCAGTATCCATTCATCCAGCATTCTGTTCTGTGAAGATCATTCGTTAGAACTAAAATGCGTTCCTATTTAAACGAGTTTTAATGTTTGTAAGCAAAATGAACTGTCAGGATTTTTTTCTATATGCAAACCTGAGGATTATGCTTTGTGGTGGTTTCTCTCATTGTTTCAACCTGTTGTGTCAATGCACATGGCATCGCTTAGGTGGCGTTCCTAGCGTCTCTTTCTGGGATATTGTACACGTGTTTCAGAAAACCGAAGGAGCTATATTAGTTACTTTTTATACTATGGTAAAACTTGAGGGGAAAATTGTGTTCATCGAAGTTCTGTACATAGTTTCTGCATATTATCTATAGAAAAGATATAATATCACCTATGCAAGGTTGCAAGATTTATCTCCTAAAAAGAGCCTTATGAATTTGATGTGAAAACCTATGCATCCTCTCTGCATCTTGCATTGAAAAACACAGTTAAATATTTTTTCACTCAGTATAAACATTTCCCCCCCGATTATACTCATCATTAAGATTGTCATGACAAACTTTTTGTCACCAGTCTTCATGGTTCCTGTGGCAATTGCAACTTCTATGATCATTGCAGCCTTTTAAGTGAGTTACTACATTTCATTCTTTTAAGAATGTGTCCAGGCTGTCTCCTCCCTCCTCGTTCCCAGCCTTGGCATCTTGTATTTCAACAAGACCTAGCTTCTGGTTTCCCTTTTACTTTAGAGCTGCAGGAATCAGGCTGCAGCTCTCCTCCACGTGCATTCCGCCAGGCTCATGAATGCGTTGTGGCCCTTGTGTCTGGATCGTGTTTTTTCGCACTCCTCTTGAAATGGATGTTTTGAAAGAGCAATTGCTCTGAGGAAGTTCAGAGCTCCACATTCACGTTTTATAGAACTATCCTTGCACTATGACCTGTAGCTTTTTAGAGATGTCAATTGCCTTTGCTTTTTGGGAAGAGGAAGCTACTGGGCAAGGGTTGAATGAAGAACCTGATGAAAACAAATCATTTGGACCAGATGGGTTTCATGCTGTGGGAAGTGTAAACCTCCTTTGTCTGCTACTAAATATTCGAGACTGAAGCTAAGAAGCAAAGAAGAGTCTGTGCCAGGAAAATAATGATAATAAAAAAAAACCCTTATTTGTCTATTCTTTGGTGTACAGCATGATTTCATCCACTGTTTTGTCATTTGTTAAATATATAATTAAAATTTGGTTTCAGTGGAGTTTCCAAAAATGTAAGTACATTCCTCTACAAACTGTGTATTAAGTATTTTAATAAAGTCAATGGTTTAAAATACTTCTGCTAAGGATGTGTTTACTTTTGATGCCTTGGTTTTTGAAATTTCCTTCTCATTAAGGTCCTGCCTCCACTGCTGGTGTGCTCTTCTAATGGGTGTGTTATTCGTACAATTCCTGTGGTGCCTCTCAACCATTTCTGGTTCTCAGGTGTTTGAGTGTGAATACCAAGCCATATCTGCCATTTGAGGACTCCTGGGGAGTGCAGTATCTTCTTCAGTCCCTGCTCAGTGCTCCCTCCCCGCTGTCTGCATAAAGGAGATGGACTGGTGTACCTGGCTGGCACATTGCACCGAGTGGTTCGTGTTTCTTGCTCACAGGAACAATCCTTCAGCATCCCTACTCCTCAGTGTAGCAGCTCATCAGTTTTCTGCCGGTGAGGTGTGACTGTATTTGCATAATGTGTAATGCATAATTGTGGCTCATGACCCAAGAGGATTCAGAAAGGCTTTGGCACAGCAAGCTGATCTCCTAGGATTCATCTGCAGTCAGTGGAGAGAGAATAAGTGCAGAAGTTCAGTTTGTGCCTCCTGCGTTGTGTGTCTGTCTCTGCAGAGCCTCCCCTGTCAATTCTTCTTTGAATCGATCTACTCTGTGTCCTTTTCATGTTACTCCCTTGTGCTATTAGGATATTCTGAGCACAGAGTTAAACGTTTAGAGAGTAAATTTTGTGGCATGAAAATTACTGCAGTGGTCAATCAAATTTGTAATCTTATTAAAACTTGAATTAGTTGGTCAAGAGCCACTTATGTTCCATAGATGCTGTTGCTTTCCCTGGGACCTCTTTGGTCAAACCCTAAATGCCAGCAATCCTGTTAACTTGCACGAGGCCGGTATTTGGCTGAAATGCCTGAAATAGCCGGATTGCTTCCGTCCCTCTGCGCAGTGGCACAGGGCTTGCCCTTGCCTTGTCTGGGGGCTGTCCAGATATCATGAACCCAACGGAGTTCAGGTTTCACCGCATCCCTTTGTTTCCAGTGTCAGATTTCTACAGTCCACACATAGGGCGTAGCCCCTCAAACTTGGGATCCTCTGTGTTGCACCACCCGCCTGCTTTTCAGGCTGTCCTGTTGCCAGATGCGAGGCCACGAGAGCGCGCGGCCGACGCTCCGTCTGCGTCCCACCAGGGCAGCGCTCTGCTCAGCGCCTGCGTGCTCGTCCCCCCGCCATGCCAGCCTTGCTAATTAAACATCTGATGGATGGGGCAGTGCTGTCCCTCCAATCCTGCTTGCGCAGGGAAATCAAAGCAGCACCTACCAGCTGTGACAATATCCATAATACGAGCAAGGACCCTTTCCTCCTTCCCTCCCTCGTGACCCTCCCTATTTCATGTACAAATGAAGGTAAGTCATACTCCATGCGCTGACATCTGGGTTGATTAGTTAATGTGTGCAGTGGGAATAGAGGTTAGCGTTCTTTCTGCTTTCCCCGGTGAGATCCCGCTGGGCTTCCCAGCAAGCTGAATGCACGTGCAGGCGCACAGATCTGTAGAGTGGAGGCTGGAGGCTGATTGAGACATTTACAACACAGTTTTTCCCTTGTTGGGCTCATTTTAATCTGGTTTATTTCAATCTATAGGCATCAGTCGCGGAGTACTTGAGCATGCTGTAACGAGCACAAATGAGAAGCTTCCAGTGACGGTGGTGCACCCGTAAGCGTGGAGAGGTGGGAGATGCTCAATGGACTCGGTGAGAGGAGAATAATCTTGTGTTCCGCTGTGGCAAAAAATAAAATCTAAGTGCAACCCGTTTGCACTTCCTTTGGAAAACTCTGGATGTAAAAATAACAAATCAAATCACAGTCAGGTCAACTCCCACGATAGGAATTTATTTAATCAGAAATACTGGTTCATGCCTCCCCTCTCTCCTCCCTATGTATTGCTGTGTGTATTTTACTAGCAGAATGCACACAAATTGGGTTCAGGAGCATTCGTCTATGATACTTTAAGAAAATTAAATTTTGATTAACTCTTATGCTCAGAATTTTCTCTGATGTTGAGGAGGGGATAAGGTTATTGTATTAAATGGGTCTGTATAAATGCTGAGTGCGTAGCATTGGAGGAAGAGAGTTTTGCTGTTATCAAAACACACTCGGAAGAGTTTCTCAAATAATTTAATCATCAAGAGGGGAAATTTTAATCCCAGTGGTTTAAAAAATTCTTTCAAAAAGGTAGAATTGGTCAATAGGGAAAAGAGAAGAAGAGCACAGACTTGGATGGGCAGCCGTCTATGGCTGCAAGCGGGGTCTGGTGGAAGGGAGGCCAGGAAGGCAGCCGGAGCCGTACGGCCTTGTGTGCTGCCCAGGGAGGGAAGAGGTAAGATGCACGATCCTTGTGGATCCTTTCCAGCTCTGGCTGTTCTGTAGCTGCGAGGTGGCTCTCAGAATGAGAATGCTCCTTGGAAGACCAGGGGAGAGTAGGCCTTAGTGACACTGAGAGAAGAGGTGGCTTCTTTCGTAGGAAGAGACGATGGGGTTGGGGAGGAAGGCCCTCCCTCGCCAGGAGGCTCAGAGGGGCTGCTCCTCGGGACAGCCAGTAGCAAAGAGGGCAGACCAGCAGGTCCTAGCAGAGCAGAGCAGCAGGTAAGGGCATTTCTTTTTCCTAGCAGTTACTCTGATCCTCAACTGTGGAAGCTCTGGAGCGCGCTTGCACACTCAGCAGTGGGTTTTGTTGGGTCAGAGAGCTGCAAGTTGCAGCAAGCCTTGTCCCTGCATCACAGCACAGGGGCACGGGGACACCTCTGAGCCCTTTGGGCAAATCAATTATTTATAAACCCCCAGCAAACAGGGCTCCAAATTGGGCATAGTTTGGGGTCAGGGCTTTACACTCCACTTTGCTCCCACCTCATACCCTCCCAACAGGAATACACAGGTTTTGCCAGCATTCACATGGGCTGTGAGAGACAGGAATCTGCTGAGGGCCCTGGCAGCAAGGGACACAGGGACAGCCCGAGTGGCATGGCAAGCGTGGGAAACCAGAGACATGCCTCCCTCCGGGGTACGTTCTGATGCCTAATGAGGCAAAACAAGAATAGAAAAATAATCCTAATTCAAATTCTCTGTCAGTTTGTTTGGCAGCTGGTGCTATTTGTTAGATATTTTATTACTTAGATAGTCTTATGCAAGATCTTTGTAATGAAGAATCCTAGTTTGACAACATGGAGGTTTGAGACCCTTAAGGTAAGTGCCAGGACAGCAGTAAGGAGCAAAAAAAGTCCATTTCTCCATCAGACAGTGGAAAACTCACATTACTGAAAGGATTTCTGGTCTTTACAGCAGTGTGCTCCTAGAATAATTTATTTCTGCCTGACATGACAGTTTTTTCTTTAAAAAGAAAAGATTTATTATGTTACTGTTGGGCTGAAAAATCAATCGCATTAAATCAATGTTAATTCTGCTGCTGGGTAATACTGACCCGTGTGAGCGAGTGACCCGCCAGTATCCTGCACAAACAACCTGTGGCAGACAGATGCCAGAGTTTGAAACAGTTGTGTTTGGCTTTGCACTTTTCACCATCTCCGCTTGCATCCAGGCTGTGTGTTTTATCCCTGGAACTAAGAGCAGCCTGTGCCAGTTTGACCGATGCCTGCCCATTTCCTTTCTCTTACAAATGTGGAGCAGAAAAACACCCCCTCCTTTGGTTCCAGCATCACAGCGAGGTCATTTATCCAAAGTGCCTGCAGGGGGGAAAGGCTGCTGTTACATCCTCCTTTCCTCAAGTAGCTGGAGCAAACCTTCTGAGATTTGGAGGTAAGTTCTTTCTCCAGCCCAACCCCTCCAGCATTAGTAGCCAACAAAGTGAAAAGTGCCTTGAAGCCTCCTTTCCTGTGGCTGCCCTTGGACCTTTGGCTGTGCAGCTCCTACCTGGCGTTCCCCACGGCTTTGTCCCCAGTGGGGAGGATGGAGAGGGCTGCAGAGCCCTCTGTGCTGTGCTGTAGCTGCACACAAGCTCTCCCTGCTCCGGAGAGGTTTCCAGTTTTGCTGTGCTGGGGATGGTACTGAACTTGGGGCTGCGCGACGGCTGCAGAGCCGGGGCATGGCCCTCCTCACACCAGTGGAGCACTGTGCCCTCCCTACTCATGGAAATGGGCCATCGTGACTAATGTGCAGGCACATGGGTCTGAAGCAGAGGGGGGACGCTGTCAGCTACAGCTTGGTAGTTAGGAAGTCCTGTAACTCTTGTATCTCTCTGGTTTTTGGGAGCCACAAAACCCCTACCACAGTGCAGGTGCACAAGCACTAAGGCCTCATGTATCTGTGTGTAGTAACTGCTGTCCTTCTGGCACCCGGCTGTGCCACTGAGGCTTCTTGATACGTTGCAGGAAATTACAGACAGACACACTAACGCGTGGCAGTGCTGGCCTCAAACTGCAGAGGAGCAGGGAGCGATGATGAAGCTTGCAGAAATTGAGTGAAAGCATCAGCCTGCAACATCCTCGCCTGTTGATGGGCAGAAGAGTTCCGCATGTGTGCCCGTATCTCTGCTGAGGACTGTGCAGTGCATATCAAAAGCCTGAAACATTTGCTAATGATAGCTGCAAAGAGGGAAAAAGAACAACTCTTTCTAATGTAAAATGCAAGGCTTACTGTGTTATGTAGCAGCTCCTGTTAAATTGACTGGCAAAATATTTTCTGAGTTCATGGAGATTTGACAAAATTACCCATTCCCTAAAGCCAGTTGTGAGCGCAGAATGTTTCTGCTTTCACACACAGTTTTGAGAGACAGAACAGAACAATTCCTGTACAGGCAGCTGGGTTATGAAAACTGACAGAGCGGTGCCTGTGCGGAGAGAGTTTAAATGATGCACGAGGGACTGGTTAGCGTGTGATATGCAAATGCAAATCTATCCTCGAGGCATGGCAACTACAAAATGTCTCGCAATCATGCTCATTTATCGAAAAGTCATTTCTTACTATGGATCCCTCCCTCCCAGAGCAGCAGGGCTTCTTTCCCCAAGTGAGTTGGTCTTTTGCCCCCTCCCCAGTGCATTACCTCTGGCTCAAGCCGAGGGGCTGATGGCCAAAAGGATCGTCACCTCTTGCGGTGCTCCGTGGCTGCACCTTCCCCATCTGATGAATAGAGGCAAGTAGCTCCAGCAAGATGGCCATCCCATCAAAAGGCTCATGTGCCTTCTGATAAGCTGAGATTCTCACCATCGTTTAGAGCACGAGTGCTTTATGGAGAGATGTGAAGCCACATGGGCATTGCCTGCCTTTACAGGAAGTAACCGGCTGTGGGTTGGTCCGTACCCCTAAGGAGGGGAACCAACAATGTCATCAGTGTAGCTGTAGCAACGGATGTGCTCATGGCCAGTTCATCCCATTTGAAAGTACCAGGCAATGTGTAGACACAGGATGTTTGTCATCCTGCCACTGGGTGACATTGCAATGGAAACGTTGCACTGCTGGACTGGTGTGTCCTGTGGTCTTTGTCCCAGGGACACCCAGGGTAAAGCTCACTGTGAAGTGGGCACCGCAGGTAAAACCATGTGTGTTTCTGGCTTCTCTTACTTGAAACTGGAACTTTATCTTCACAGTTGCCTAATATGTGGTCCTGGAATGGTTTTTCCTGCAAAATCCATGTCCTTTGTCAGAAGTGCTTGCTGAGTGCTGGCCAGGAGGTCTGCAGGATGACTGGACGCCTACCTGTGCAACCTGCTGTAGGGAACCTGCTCTGGCAGGGGGGTTGGACTCGATGATCTCTTGAGGTCCCTTCCAACCCCTGCAATTCTGTGATTCTGTGATTCTGTGATTCTGTGATGGTTGGTGGATGGATGCAGGAAGCAAATGGCATTGCAATGTCAAGTTTACCCACAAGCATCAGCTATTTTTTGGTGGCAACAGTCCACTACGTTGACACAGGTAGAATCTGGAGAACCTTTCCTGCGCTTCACGTATGCTGTATTTTTTCAGCTTCAGTAGATGCTCCTTCAAAACAGCTTGCGATATTGTCTTAGTTTCTAACAGAAGTTACTTCTCTCACAGTGTCTGGTATGAAGCTCTGTTTTGTTCCCAGCAGAGAAACAAAACTGACAACACCTGGCAGTGTTGAACACAGCCAAGGACATATTTTGTTCCTCAGTGAAGCAGTTAGAAGGCATAAGGAGCCGGGAACCGGGAGGGGACAGGACCAGGGCAGCTGACCCAGACTGACCGAAGAGCTGTTCTATACCAGATCGCATCATGTGATTTTTACGTAAGAGGAGGCTCTTGCTCGGAGGAAGGGGCTGCTGGCTGATTGGATATCAGTTGTTGGTCCCTTGCTTTGTGTATTATCTATTGTTTCTTATATATATATGTGTGTACTGGTATTTCTTTTATTCTTTCTGCTGTCTTAGTAAATAGCTTTTATCTCACCCCACGAGTTCTACTGTATTTATTCCTTAATTCTCTCCCCCATCCCATTTGGGAGGGGGGAGTGTGAGCGAACAGCTGTGTGGGACTTAGCGATCTGCTGGGTCGAACCAGAACAGATATTCTGTCTAAATTACTCAAGTGCAGATGCTGGAAGTGTTAAGACTCTTGTTTTCAAGCTTCTGGACAGATTCTAAGTGACAGTGGAACTCAATTGGCATCCGAAACGTTCCTGTTGTTTGCCACAAGAACTGATATCGGGCACGTCACATCATCTCCCTGCTCCTGGCTGCGAGCAGTTTGGTGGAAAGAACTGTTGTGACGTTCGGGTGCCATGACCCCAGCTAGGGTGGCTTACAGCACAAGACCACATGGATTGCACTGGGCTATGGAAGGTCATCCAGGCAGTTTTGAATCAGCCACCAGCAACTTTATTTAATGGATGTAATGGAAAGGTTTTTTTCCGATTTGTTATTCAGAAGAAAATGAACTCCACTGGTCATTACGAGACAGCAAAAGTTTTAGTTCTGAGGTGTCTTTTTAAGATAAAAGAGGACTGTGTTGTCTGAAACACCAGGCCTAGGCTTACAGAAATACCAGGCCTAGGCTTACAGAAGCACTGGGTCTAGGCTTACAGCTGTGTCCCCACAGGCTGGGGCACGTCTGAGGGCAGGCAGCAGCGTTGGGGGCTGCCACATCCCCAGCGCTGCTCTGACTGCACTGTGCACTGCTTGACGGCAAAGTGGAATTTTCTTTATGCGCTTTAAAGAGAAGCACATTTAGTGTGCTGGTATTGAGTGTGGCTCAGAAAGACTGGGGACCGGCTGAAATGTAGACAGTCCGTAGTGGTGTTTTTTACCTCCTTTTTGGGTGAAATTTTAATGAGTTGTGTGAAACAAGCATCCCTCTGACCCAGCACCCCTTGAGCTCAGGCATTCACACACTGTAACAAACACAGCGAGGCCTTTCTGCTGCTGCATGAGATGAAAGCAGTCCCGTGTGCTACTGGCCGCGCTGATGACTCAGTGAGCTGCTCATGTGTGGGTTATAACAAGGCCCCTAATGCTGTTTAAAGACTGCAGGATATTTTCACATAATAGGTGAGGCAGGAAGAGACCTCTAGAGACTGTCTTGTCCAACCCCTTTTGAGGGTTGCATTTGTCACTTTTTAATTGCATATTAAAAATGAAAAAATGGCAGAAGAGGCATGTTAAAGAGTTCTGTTCCTCATTAAAAGAGGACAGCTAATGTATATACAGTGTGCTCGATGACAGCCATTAGCTAATCAACAAATCATCGTCCGGGGTTCCACAATTCCTTTCTGTTCTAAGAGAGCAGCGGCTGCAGGGCCGCAGCTCACAGAGCAGCACGGGCTGTATGGACACACAGAGCACACACAGATCACATCTGAAAGATGGGCTCTGTGAATCTCGTTGTGAATACCCACCACAGCTTAAAGCGATCCTTTAGAAAACTTTAATTGGTGTCACGAATGCATTCGTCAGCAATAATACCTGAAAGAAAATTGCATGCTTCTGGAGTCCCTCCCATCTTAGGGTCGCAGAGGCACTCACGGCCGCTGGCGGTGGGTTATGCCCCTGAGGCAGTGAAGTTCTTGTCCTGTTGTACAGGTGAGACAAAAGGCCGGAGGAGTTACTCCAGGTAACGTTCCCAAGGCCACCAGGATGGCAAATCCTATGGATCCTCTCTGTGAAGCCCTGCTCCTGTGATATGGCACAGGATCACCCTCTGTGACAAACCAAAATCTTCCCCTGTATTGACATAAGGACTGAAGGACACAAAAATTCAGAGCCTGGGGTATTTTGAAGATGATTGTATTAAAAATATCTCCATTCTCAGCCTGATATTTGAAATGCTGTACTTTGTCAAATAGGAATCCAGGCTCGTTTCTTCCTATTGGTGCTGCCTAGTTCATTTACATGTCTGCAGTCCCTAAATAGGGACTCAGAAAGTCTGGCGGCTCACAGAGTCTGCCTGCTTCTGTTCTGCTCAGTATTGAGGACACTTCAGTCGCTCCAGATATCACAGGCGACCCAAAATGCAGTGAAGCGATGGCAAGACCTTTTGTTGCCATGTTTCAGACCAGGGCTTTGGTGACCTGTGGTAAGGCTGTCACCTGCAAGGTGGCTGTGAAGGCTCCTGTTGAAAGGAAGAACATTCAGCTAAGATCCAGGTGTGACACATTGCAAACAGGGTGAGAGGGGCCTCCCAGATGTCCATAAGAAATGGTCTTGCTTTGCTTCATCCTCCTTTTCTCTGCATAAACAGAAATTCAGCTTCACGATCTCCGCATGACTGGATGTGAGAGCTAGCATTTCCATTGCTGCACCTTTCTCAGCACGTAGATCTGTTCTAAAATGCTGGTGGGTAGACAGACTGACGTATAAGCTGGGATCCAGCAGTCTTTGCGCAGTAACTAGGAGCACTGCGGAGTGACTTATCTGAATAAATGTTTGCCAATACTGCTGTTAATTCCCGGCACTTGCTGAAAATGAAAGGGAATACTGGCCCGGGCGAAATGTGATTGAATTCAACTGCTTTGATGTTTCTTAAACAAATCTTTGGGTAATTTCTCAGCCACATCAGCGCATACTGTATAATTTAATATTTTTGACAACTTCATGGAGTTGTGAATTTCTGCGATATTTGGGTTATAAATTTCACTGGCATGGTTTTGTCACTTCTTAAAAACAGCAAAATTAAACCCTCTTTCAGCATATTCCAAGTGTCTTGTTCTACCTCCATCTTGCAAGCGAACCCTATTTATATTCCATTCTCTAATCATTCAAATAGCATCCCTATCTTCTTCTAAAAACTAATAATAGAAGAAAAGACTCCTGCTCTCAAGAGATTTGAGTTGGTAGCCTGGGTTCTTGCCGATTGAGGCAGGAAGCTGATCGCTGGGTATGGAAGAATTTGCTCGGCACTCTATGCCAGTAAACAGTGCTGGTAATAAGTCACAGCTATGAAGTGGATCAAATTGTATAATATCAGGAGAAGCTGTCAGAAACTGATAGGAGTAAGTCCTAAACCGAGTGAAGATCTGAACAGACTGTTTCCTCCCTACTGTTTCTCCGGCACAAGTGTTGGGTGTGGGAAGAGGCCGTTTTGATGTCCCTGAACCCTCTCGCAAAGCCTTGGATTTGTTAAATTTCTCACTGTTCTTCCTTTTCATTCAATGACTGTACAAGAGGTTAAGCTGGGACATTTGATTGCCTCTGTGTAGCAGTCTCAATTTCAAAGGTAGATGGAAATAGACATTAGGAGGTTTTACTGTACATGAGCTGTATCTTAATCATCTTAATAGCAGATTTTCTTTCAAACAGATCAAGAGTCACTTCTCTTTTCAAAGAGGAGACTTTATTGTTCTAGACATGAGTGTTCCTCATTAGAGATGAGGAACAAATGGTAGGACCCACAGTTCCCTGTGTAAGCTGCTCTGCTGAACTCTAGTAAGACATCTAACGCCTCCGCTGCTGCAACACGACTGTCACTGGATCAGGAGGCTTTGAATAGCGACTTGCTGAGAGGCCAGCCATTGTGCCTTAGAGAGTGAGCTGGATGGATTTTTCACAAATGAGGAAGAGAAAGACTTAATAGAGTTTGATATATTAATTTTTTCCTTAAGCTGTGTAATATCCTATTCTGTAGCTTCCTGTGATAAGAGAAGCTTTGGATGGAATCAAAATCATTTCCTGACTGTGTGGACTCTAATTAAATTTAGACTCATTGGCCTCAACTGACTTGGCTTTTCCAGAAAATGTAAGTCGTCTCCCTTCAGCCCCACTTGAGGGGACTCATCCAACCAGAACCTCTAGAAAACTCATCTTTGTCAGTGTTTGTATAGGCACAAAAATTTTAGAATTTTTTCATGTTGACTGAGGCTAGTGCTGTGCTGTTGAAATCACCTTTCCTTGCCATCTTGCAACAGGATTGAATTTTTGGAAATGACGTTCTTGGCAACTAGACAGCAGGACTTTGGAAAAGTCATTAGCACAGCCTGCCCTTCCTGAATGAGTATCCCCTTGCAAGCCATCTGCTCAGCTCAGAAAAGCTTTGTTCTTCTCATAGGTCATCTGAGGTTTTTGGAGGAAGATACAAGATCCAAATTGTTGGGACACAGCACTTTTTGTGCATGACTAGCAGTCAGGCCAGACCCGCTATCAAAGAGACGGGGACAGGGACCTTTCAGAATTGGAGGGCTGATGCAGGATGGAAACAACGCCTGTTGCTCATGCAAACTTTGCGGGAGGATTGATGGTCCAGTGGGTTCACAGGGAAGCATCAGACGCATGGAGGAGAAGAACCAGACCTTACAACAGGCAAATACATTCAGTATTAAAAGAAGCGGAGAAAAGAGGTTTTGATATTTTAAAGATATGGAAATTGGATTTGAAGCTGGGATTAAAAATAGTCGTCGCAGTTGTGTATTCACAAATAAAGGACCCATAGAGTGGTGCTGCCCAGAGAAGTGATGCTGAGAGTGCAGGTAGTGTTGATGTTCGTGAACACCGAGGACTCAGCCCTTGATGGGACTCATTTATCCTCTTGCATGACATGGTAGGATGCTCCATCAGCCAGGTGGTCTGTTTGACCTTGTGCTATCCCTCTCCAGCTCCTGAAACATTTATTGTACTGCTTCTTGTCATAATTATATACCAGACTGCAATCTAGATCTTGTCTGAACTCTTTAGAGAAGAGTCACACAAAGTATTCCAACACCGTTATCATTGTGTGCTTTTTGACGAGCAGTGAACTTGTTCCCACCTTGTCTGATATTTGAGGTTAGCACGTACTGCTGGTTGGTAATTCCAGACATTGCAGGAAGAAACACTCAGCCGTAGACGTATGCCTCGGTTTGAAATTAAAGCTCAATTTAGTTTAATTGTCCTTGATTTTATCAAGCATACAAAATGACTGATTCCATATGCAAAAAATAAATACATAGACAGCAGCTCAGAAATGTCTTCCTCCTTACGGTAGCAATTTTGTGCGGTTTTCTGGTCTGCCAAATGATCTTTTGCTTGTTCTGAACCTAGTTAAGTCTCTTTAACAAAGCTGATTTTGGTAGGGTAAGAAGCCAGCATAATTAGTGCAAAGGCGTGTGATAGTTTCCTGGAACTTGATGAACATGGCTTGGGGTGATGATAGTTTTTGTATTAGTTTGACATTATTTTAATGTTCGCAGAAGGCAGAGAATTGGAGACCTGTGCAGCTCAAACAGGGTTAATGGATCCAGCCCAGCAACTAATCCTGGCATTGGAGTGAAGGTGACATCCTCCCACCTTCTCTAAAACTGCGTAGCCACTTCAGGCTGTTCTGGGAACATGGCCTGAATTTCTCAGTATTATCTTGTTTACTCTCCAGTTCTGCTGCTGTTGTTATTGCTGCAGAATCTGAGAGTGAGACGGCTGAGCAAAAAAGAAGCTGGAGGAAGTAATTGTAAGCAATTGTAAGCACTCTTTGGTGGTTGTGTGTGTGTGTGTGTGTGTGTCTTCTAAAAAAATATTTTATTCATTTCTACTCCTGTATCTAGGAGCACCCATCACAGTCCAGGATGCTTGGACAGAAATCATGCTGCATAAAGCTCTCAGCATGCTCTGAGAACGGAGGAAGGCTAGATAACAAACAGTGATGCTGTTGAAATGACATTACCTGCCTCTCTGGAAGTCATTCTCATCTTCCATCGCATTGTGTCAAGAGGAATGGGTGGATTCACTCTGATTTGTAGCAGTGGAGGGTGTAATTCCAGGCCCTGCCTCAGGTAGCAGTGTAACTCCGGAGCGGGCAGAACGGTGTACTGGGAGTTTGCTGTTGTTTGGAAGGGTGTGTCTGACCTATCAGTGAGGCTGTGTGTCCTACAGGATCCTAATTTATATTCTCTGCATTCTCTCTGGACTGGACTTCTTCCTTTTGGTGCATCAATGTCTAAGGTCGTTCATCTGCATATGGCTCCAAGGCTACTGCAGCTTTGCTTAGAGGTTTTTAGGTCTTTTATCCTCCTTGTCTACTAGTCCAATCTCACCCTCAGTTGGTGTCTGACTGAGCTGGCCAGGCAGACCTCAAACATCTTTTCAGTATCAGGGAAGAGTGGGGAGCGTCTTCTGCCCCACTGCAGGATGCACGTTGAACCTGTGTGGACATTACGCGCATGAGGAGTGTGTTGTATTTCCCAGCCCAGTTCCGGACACCGTCCTTCCCCTAAGCTCTCAGCCCTGCGGAGAGAGCAGTAATGTAAGGTCTGTGGTAGCAGCAGACTGCCATCTGGGAGCCCTCCTTCTCCAGGGCCCTCCTGGTCAGCTGGCCAGATATGTGCCATTACGTAATGTCGGAAGTGGCCAAGGGGACAGATGGTGGCTGCTGCCCGCAGGAGGACTCATCTGACCCACACGCTGCTCCTCTGGGGCTTTGGGAACAGGGCCATGGGCTGCCGCACTTCTCCTGCAGGGCAGTAATGGCAGCGGCTGGCGCTGAGCACCTCCTCTCCTCATCAGGAGAACGAGATCAACTGATCGCCTTCACAGACCTCTGAAAGTGTTTTATTAGCTGTCTCCGGAGAAACTTCCTCTCCCAAATAGTTTCAGGCAGGATGTTTTTTCACTTACTAAAGATCTGAGGATCATGTCCTCCATTGTTGGAAATTGTCCTAGTTCCTTTGAAGCCTGAGGAGCTGTAACAGACTATGCCAGAAGAGGATGTGCCTCCTTAGCTTCTTCTTAATGGTAGGAAAGTGGTGAAATTACCGTGCTAGAAACTGACCATTTTTTGGTTTCTTTTCTGTTAAGAGAAGGAAATACTTCAATGCAAGATTAAAAAAAAAGTTTGGAGTACAAGAATTACCTCTTTTACCTTCCTTGTTTTTTATAGCTTTGACATAAGCCATATGATTCAGTTTGGATTAAAACAGAAATAAGCTTGTTTTTCTCCTACACATTTCTTTTAAAGCCTGCACATTCTGCTTTTGATATTTTCCTACCAGATGACTTCTGAAGGGAACATGGCTGCCTGTGCCTTGTAAAAAGTGTAGCTGCTGTTATCAAGAGCCTCAGAATGAATCTAATCCACTTTATGTGTGCATATGTGCGAGTGCATGCATGCAAGTGTGTATCCTTCTATAAAAAGCAAACTGGAATGTCAATATATTTGCATGCCTGTAAAAAGTCAGTTATTCCCCATTTCTTGTTTCCACTGGCATTTTGTGCACTATTTTTGGCTTATCCTCTTTGAAACTTCTAGAAAGCCTTCCAAACAAGGAGCTGGTTGAGGTTTCTTCCAGTCAGGAGGTTGGTAAGCGTAACTGGGAAACTGAGGCAACAGTCACAAAATCTTACACAGAAGCTTTCCTTACAGATGCATTTATCTGGATTTGTGTATACACCAGAAATGCCCTCTGGTACACTTGGTTGTGCATGGCATGCTTTGGTTATGTCTTATTTAATTTTGAAAAGAAACCCATACTGATTCCCCAGCCCATGGCAGGAGCAGCCATGCTTAATGCAGCGACAGCTCGGCCCAAGGACACTCACCTGGTGGCCCACACGGCAGCCATCGCCCTCTGCCACACTCCACCTTGGCCTCCTCTGCTGCTCCATGTCCCAGACAAAGGAAAAGCCAGCCCTATTTCTTCATTTGGGAACTGCCAGCAAGCATCCCAGCAGTGCGGTTTTGTTCAGAGACTGAGAATAAGGAGGGGCACACAGATGGCTTTTTGAGGCAAAGGGGCTGCTCACCTACCTCTGTGGTGCTTTCCAGCGTGGGTGGAGGCACCAGAGGGCAGGGAAGGGACCTGGGGCTGCTTGGATGGTGGGGGGACATGGGCAGCCAGCAGGGCACTGTTCACCCCTCACACTGCCATTCATCTTTTGCAGCACAGTCCCACTCGCTATTCATGTTCAGATGGTTTTCACTGGTGGCTTGCATTACCCCAGTGGCCTGAAAAGTGATTTTTTTCCCTATTGATTGTACTCTGAGGCCTCCTGGCAAAGTGGAAGCCTCTACTGCTCGCATGAGTAGCAGATTCAATTCCCCGTTATAGCCTGCAATAGGCAGCCCATGGCCTACGAGAGGCCTGCCACCCAGCATGGATACACAGTGGGGCTGGATGCTGCCGCCATTGCAGATGTTGGAGGTCTTTGGCCTTTTGCAAACAGGTTTCTTCAGGCAAGGAAAGGAAAACATCAGGCGACGTCTCTCCTCTCGCTATCCCTGGCTGTCATTACAGGGGCACTCTCTCCATGGTGGCAGCCTGTCCTGACATGGCGGCTCGTTAGGCGGGGGGCAGCAGAACGAGGCAACGTGAAAGAGCAATGAAGGTCTCATATGTCAGCCCTAGGTGCGAATTTAAATGGAGCCTCATTTAGCTGGGTGCTCCCTTTTGATTTATTGGCAGGTACTTCTCACTGTTAAATGTCTAGCAGACACTTCACTGACCAGCTGTTCCCATTCAGGCAGAGGAACACAGCGGAGCGGGGCCATGCCTGCCTCCCCCTGACAGCCTCCCCAAGGAGGGAACTGCACCCACCTCACCAGGAGACGCCTGGTTTGTGCCAAGGGAGTACTCCAACCTTTGTCCCTCCATCTTCCCCAGATTTCACGTTGGTATGCTACGAATCAGCAGAACACCTGATAAGCCTCCTGTCAACCAACGGGGCAGCATTGCTTCCTAATTTGGGCATTTATTCTTAATAATAAGTACTGTTTGCTATGAATCAGACAGTCATTTTCGGGTTGGTTTTGTTATGAGCTTCTCAGACCTGCAGGGAAGTTGCACACGTGAGTTATTTAGAAGTCAGATGTTGTTCCCGTACTTCCAGGTCTCGGTGAAGGAACTACAAGGTACTAGTGTTTTACGTGCCAAGGATTGTCTTTAGCATCTGAGTGCATCTCATGCATACGCTAAAGATGCCAGAGTTTTGACGACTCCTAATTTATCAAAGTAATGCTACTTTACATTTAGATTGTGTCTTCCTACTGAAGGGTACCAGAGTAGTTCACAAACAACATACACATGCTAATAACACATTGTGAAAACACTGCTTCCTCAGGGGTGGAGAGCAAAAAAAGGAGGAAAGCTCAGTGAATAGCATGTTCAGGACATGGAAAGAAACTTAGCTCAGAGCAGCAAGAGAAATCATGATACACAGTGTTGTATAACAGCACTGTCAGAACTGGACTGCTGTGGAGAGCAAAAAAAATCCTTGATTTCTGAAGTTTTCATCAGAAAACCAATACATGGTGAACTCTGTGAAACTCAATTTATTGAGCTCTCAGGATCACGAGTTAGGTCAGC
Organism: Penelope pileata; assembly: GCA_013396635.1. Lineage (NCBI taxonomy): Eukaryota > Metazoa > Chordata > Aves > Galliformes > Cracidae > Penelope > Penelope pileata. Next base: position 226,289 of record WBMW01000664.1, read on the forward strand.
CTTGCCAAGAATTGATGTGGTTTTAAGCAATCCAAACATGAGGTGTCAGAGCACTGTTATACTTCTCTGATCTCATGCTTTGCTTTATTGTGTATTCATATGGCTCTGTATAGCTGTGCCTGGGGCAGGAAAGATGCTGCTTCTACCCAAAGGAGCTTAGCAATGTATGGCCCTGATTCTGTATTTAAATCTTCATAGGGCTATTTGCATAAAGTCAATCATTTCCTTATATGTGTGTATATTTAGGGGGTCAAGACTCAGCTGAAACAACGCTTATGAAAGAAAGATGACCGTGGGTTTGGAAGCAGCAATTTGATCTGAAACTGAGAAGGCTTAAGGGCCTTTGAGGACCCTCCTTCACACTGTAGGTGTGGAGTTAGCAACTAAGGATGCTGGAAGATTTTGTGGAGTACATCTCAAAACAAGAGCTTTTCCTAGAGTATGCATTCTTTCATTACAAATGCTAGATGCTTTGAGAGAGTACCTGGGAAAACATTGTTTTTCCTTTTACCTGTTGATTGGAAAAATGAACCAGAACAGATTCTTGCAAATCTGCCACAGAAGTCTCTACACTAACATTAAAATGGCAGACAGTAATACGTTATTTAAAATTTACAGTCAATGGATTTAAGAGCATGACAGAAAATCCTATGTGCAGTAGTGAAGACATCATCCCTCCTGCCTGCCATGGTTGTAGTTTGCTGTCTCCTATTAAACTCTGCAGAGTTACACTTGTCATCCTCTTTTTAATTCCAGACAAGTAGCAAATTGACTTAAAAATGTAGAAGCTGTCCTGATGTGCATGCACATTTGCTCCTGCCTTTAGCTTTCGAGCGTCGGAAGGCATCCATTAGATTGGTTATCATGTTAATAAGCAGATTTAAGAAATGCAGCATGTTCTCAGCTCTCGTTCAGACAAAAACTCAAGCGATTACAGGCTTCTGTTTAGATATGTCTGAGGACTGACCTACACCTCTGAAAGCATAACTCCGGGCTATTTTATCTGCCACAGAGGCAGAGGGGAATCATAGTGCTTTTTTAGCAAGCAGCTTGAAAGGTGCTTGAGAGATTAGAGATGGCTCTGTTTGCTACTGAATTCCCGTGCCTGATGAAGGAAGGTGAGAGTTCTTTTCCGAGAAGCTGAATTTTTCTGAATAAATAAATAAATAAAAAGCCTTTCTGGATCCTTCGCAAGGTAGGAGAGAATTCCTCTCTCTGTTGTTTTCACACCCCTAGGCCATCTTAGGAGCTGGCCGTGCACCACTTGGAACCAAAGAGAGCTGCCTGTCCATTACATATTGGGGGCCCACTGCCGTGGTATGGGGAGACCCTGTTAAAAAAAAAAAGCCGTCATACTGAAGGAACAGTGATTTCCCTGTTCAGTGTGGAGTCAGCCCCTCTTTGCATCCTGTTAAATCTCCTCTGCCAGAGATGACTCATCCCAGGTTCATAAAAATACTTCTGAAGAGCTGAATCTCTTTTCCCTGTTTTTTTTCCTAACTTCGAAGTAGACTCATAGTACTGAATACATATTTGCAAAATAAATCTGTAAGAATATTCCTGTACCCTGGCCTTTAATTGCAACAAACTTTTAGCACAAATATAAATATCCCTGATACAGGGGGCACCATGCCAACGGTATGGAGAAAGAAAACGCTTGCAAAACCCGGAAGCAAATTCCTTATTTTTGGAACAAGGAGAGGGGTTCTGGTTTCTGCAGTGACATCTTGGTGGACAGTGGCTTGCCTAGGATGCTTGCTCATTGCCAAAGAGACATCTCAGAGAAAGGTTTCAGAACAGAAACCTTTCAGATAACACTACATCTCATGTACTCATTTCGCAGTTATACCACGTGAAGAGAGGTCTGCAGTGTCACCTGATGGTTTTGTTCTGGTATCTTTACTGGCTTAAGCAAGGAGAAGATGATTGTAATGATGACAACTTTGGTAAATATCTGTGATTTTCTTTATATGTAGAAATAAACCTGAAGGCTAGGTTTTTGAGGTGTAAAAGACACAGAAGGTACATATAATATTACAGCAAAAAGTGCTGCATATCTTATGGTGTCCATCCACTGCCATGACTTTAACAATTGTGTGTGTCAAGAGGTTGCTGGAGTCTTCTGGACCTTTTTGTATATGAAATAAGTCAGAGTGGAGACATGGACAGGTACTGGTGCCATTTCCTGGGACACCATCAGCCTGCTGGGCTGCCCTCATGTTCTGCAAGCATGACAAGGTGGCCATGTGGCTGAGACAGAAGCTTCCTGCCAGACCACAGCAATACAGAGAGCTGGCTCTTGCTTGTTCAGCTTTCTCCTGTGCTTCTCATCTTCAATTGAGATTAAGCAATAATTTTTATTCCTGTGTCCTCAGGAAGAGGAGGGGAAGAAGGTAGGAAAGAGAGAAGGGAAGGGAAAAGGGGAGAGAAGGAAAAAGGGAAAAAGAAAGGAAATTTTTGCCTAGTTTGACACATTTTTTACAAAGAGAGCAACCAGAATTTAATATCATGCTGTCACTTCAGTGGAAAAAGGAAAAATGAATTGATACAAGGAACAAAGGGAAGACAGACTGCCGTTTTGTGGTGCAACCTAATGCATGCATCTCTTCAGCGCCCTGCAGAAGATGTGGCACTGCACTGACACACCGAGCTAGCTAGACACACCTCCCAGGTGCCTTTGTCTCAGGCATCTGAGAAGGCTCTGCAGCCTGGCACGTGGGCAGGCAGGGCAGAAGAGAGGAGAGAGGCTGCTGCTGGGGTGTGAGGACCTGAGGTATGGTGACTTGGCTGACAGCAAGGAACATCTTCCCTTTGAGTGTGGGCTCGTGTCAGGGGGACGCGTGCTCCCTGTGCGCTGGGATCAGATCGCCTGTCTGTCAGAGCCAGAGGTGTTGTACGCTGTGCGTACACAAGGGACTGGGAGAGGTTTGCTCCCCCAACGTTTACTGTGTTGCATTAGGAAGCAGGGCTGTGGTACAGGAGCCTCCTGAGAGTTTTGTGTGCAAACTCAGCCTGCTGCAGGCGGGGGTACGCAAGCAGCCCTCGACCCTAAGGGGCTCTTCCTGACAGCACAGGTGATGACCTTAACTGTCTTCTTCCCTGCAAGAAGTGAAGAGCAAGGAGTCAAGTGGCATCTTAGGAATGAGTCATCTCTGTACCGAGCAGCATTGTTATTTTGGGAATTAACCAAGGGAGCATGTGTCTGTGTATTATAAAGGGCATAACAATAAAATCCGCACCAAAGTATTCCTTACATGCCATTATAACCAGGCTGCGCAGAGCTTGGCAGAGGCTGGGCAAACTGGGAAGTTTCTATTTGCAGATGCCTTATTGATGTTATTCCAGCGATACTACCATTATATCTTGCACAATCTCTATCCTTCCTAGCCACACATTTAGAAAGTAAATAAGCTCATCAGACACGTGTTCCATTTTATGAGAGCAGAGATGCGTACAAGAGCGTGAATGAATATGAATAGCCTGTTTTTGGCATTACTCAAGCTTTGGAGCAGATTTGCGTGAGTCAGAAATAAGTACTGTGCTAAAAGGGCTCCCATGAAAATATGGATGGTGAAAGAAATGGGGAAAAGAGGAAACTTTTCTCTTAGAAGATGGCTGCTCCCTGAGACAGCTCCCCAAGACACGAGGCAAATCTTCATGCAGGGCCTGGTTTGCATGGCAGCTCTTTGGGTTTGCTGACAGCCCCCCGCCCAGGGATCCATGCTACTATTTCACATCGAACACATCTTCAAAATACACCAAAAAATAGACTTCTCTTTGAAAGGAAAAGAAGATGAAAGAGAGTCTAAAATATCTCCCGCAATTGAAAAATACAAAAAGAAAACTAAAAACAAAAGCCAAAGAACTTTAATTTTATTTCTGTTTTGTATGTTGTTCCTTTTTTCCCTTAGCACTTCTTTTTCTCTTTTTTCTTTTTTTTTTTTTTTAAAAAAAAACCTCTCAGTTGTAAATAAGAACACGGGAATATTACAGTTCACAATGAAAATTATTAGACTATCTAGCAATATATATATATATATATATATAAATACAAATGAGCTGGGAATGACCATGAGCCTAACAAGGCTAAGAATGGCCTGAGTATTTAGGATTTTGCCTTTATCTGGTCTTTTAGAAACAACTTAGTAAGGTACCTCTTCTCTTGTGACTGCCTAGGCTGTAAGCTTACCTAGTTGCTACCCAGTCCTTCATGTCCTTACACCAGGGCTGGTGTAAAAGAGGCATCCAGAAAGCTCCCAGTTTTTCTGGCCTCTGATTCCAAACACCTGTAGGAAAAGTACATTTTTAAACTGCAGGGTTTGGATGCCCCTGCTTTTTAGTAGAAGAGCTGTTAACATCTGCAGAAGCCCATAGGCTGTAGATAACCAGATCCTCACCACCTGTCCCAAAATCTAGTCAGCTGTGGAGATCAGCCTGTTGTCATTAATGCTTGGAGCCCACTGAATAGTGAATGAATAAGGCAGTCCATTTGTGACAGAGTGGAGATATTTCTGTCAGTGAATGCAAATTTTGAGAGCAACGTTCAGACTGCAAGACTACCCCTGCCTTGGCGTTATGACAGTCTAGAAGGCAGCAGTTTACTCTGTCCTTTGTGTACTCAGACAGTGGTGTGGGATGTCCCAAGGAGATCTCAGAGTGAGCATGCCATCACAAGCCATTGCCTTCAAATGTCTGCTAGTGGCCTTTTCAGTCTTGTAGCAGAGTAAATCCAAGTGTGCCAAAGCTTGGAGCAACTTGCTTTGCAAAGCAGATGTAGAGAAAGGACATCTTTAAAGGAAGCCATTAGTAAATTCCTGCCCCGTGCTTCTGAAGCGGTCTGGAGAGAAGGCTTGAACACTGCCTGCACTGACCTCTTCCAAGCAGGGTGAGGAGGAAGGATTTGAACCATCTCTTTTCACACCACTTTGAGAATGCTTTCTACTAATGAAGATTAATGTGATAAGAGCCAGAGTTTTATGTAATACGCCTTTATTCCTTGCATTATTTGGGTATGTTCTCCCTGAAAGATTTAACTTGAAGGCAGAGTTCCTATCGGGATTGTATCACAGGAACCAGAGACTAGGAAGGCTCCAGACTGATGCCATCATCACCCTCTGAGATCCTGCCACAAAAATACAGTGAGCTTTTGATGGAAGTAACGTGGAATCAGTCACCAACTGTCAAACAGAGGGGAGTGGAGAAGTGGGCCTGGCCTGGCTGTGAACGTGTCACACCAAAGTCTTGGGTGTGTCAGGGAGAAACCTTGCTGGTGCTCAGCATGGGGCAGCTTCTAGGAGCAGGCAATGCCTCCTTTTGGGGTGTATGCTGGCCTCTCAAAAGCACTGAGAGGAAAGGGAAAAAACACTCTCTGGGATGGCAAAGTTGTGTTTTTAGGAGCTGCCTGCTAAGCTATTGGTTGGTATTAAGTGGATTGATTCAACCTGAGTCTCACGAGGGTTTAGAGAGCCTTTGCTCCATGGGGGAAAATAATCACAGTAGGGAACTACAGCATCTCTGTGTGACTCTGCAGCCAAAAGGGTAAGACAGAGAGAGTTTCCTCTATTCAACAGCGTGGTTCTGGTGTACCTGTTACAAGGCACCGCTGCCCTTTAAACATGGGATTTGCTGAAGAAGTAATTCTCTTTCCCACAGGGCTGTCTGTGGTTGCACAGGGAAAAGGCTTTATATATCTTTGGATGTTTGTGTGCATGTGGTGTAACACAGAAACATGTCTATATTCTTCCTACTGAAGGGAAAAGAGTCTTTGTCTGAGAGAAGTCCTGCTACTGGACTGTTCCAGACTACACCATGGCCACAAGCTCACAACCAGGCTGTCCTTAGTTGTGGCATTCAGTTCCCGCACCCTGGAAGGCTGTATGCTATTTTTTTGTGTGGTGTAGACACACTGAGCTTGAACTAGTGTGGCAACAGAACTGACACATCTCAGTTTCATCTGGAGCTGTATGGCACTGAATCATTTTTGTTTCCCCCCCTACAGCTTCATCCGCTGGAAATAAGGGGGTGTAAAGAACGTCATTCCTTGTCATTGCAGTTTACAACAAGCCCTGGAAGAGTAACGGTGAGTACATGGTCTAGCTTCAGAAATCAGAAACCAAAACAAAGAACTGCAACATTTATTGATAATTTCAATTAACCTTCCCTGTTTTCTAGCCCGGTCACGTGATTTCTCAGGAGGGTGAGCAGGAGGAAGGTGGATTTATGATTGTTGAGTGTTTGAGCCTGTCAGAACTGTGTTGGGCACTACAAAAATGNTGAATAAGCTGTTTCCTCCACAGGTCTGGTTTACACTGGCAGGGTGCTCTTAACAGTTGACTGGAGAAAAAAAAATGTGACAGACAGGATGGGTTCTTACATGGTTCTCAGGGAATATAAACATGAGCTCTCTTCTTCCTTTTCACTCACCGTCCGGTCACTGGCAAAATAATTTAGATTCAAGCTTCAGGTTTAGAGGAAACGCCCATAGAAGGGGAAGGGTTAATTTATTTACTTGGGGTGTTTTTCTGTTTGTTTTATTTTTTTAAGCCTGATGTGAATTATCCATTTTGGCAAGTGAATGTGAACAGTTGCATGTACTTGGTATTTTCTGTCACATACGCTATTATTAGCAAGAAACACATTTCCTTTTGGGGTGAACGCTAAGGACAAAAATAAGGCTGTTCAGATTACCACCCCCCTTATTAACGCTGCTAAAGCAATTGTGCTGGCATTTAGGAGAACTGGCAAATGCATTTGTTCAGCAGCAAATGTGATGCATTCAACGCTCTTTTCACAAGAAGAAGAAAACAGGGGCAATTAAGCACACGGAATGTAGTAGCCAACCTTTGGTAATGATTGCTAATATTTTCAAGAGAGAAGAGGAGGGAAAGATCCCTTTCCAGTGTTTCAGCATGAAGGAAGGGGAATAGCTCTATTACCCAAAATCTCCTCCAAAGCTTTCAGTGCTCCTTGGTGCACATTTCTCTCCACGTGCAGACAGATTTGCCTTCAGTGACAAATCACTTGGCTATGGCTTGGATTTTGCGTCTAATATGCATGGTATGCCTTAACTCCTGGAACGAATTACCTCATAATCCAGGCACAAAGAGGGGACACGCCTCAGTAGCACAGTTTTTCCACTTGTAGGCAAGATGCCTTTTCTGAGAATGAGTAGTATCCTGGTGCCCAAATCTGTTGGGCTCTCTTGTTAACAGTGCTATTGTCCGTAACAACATTCTGATTAAGTATCCTTGCTGACTTCCCAAGAAACTCAGATCAGGAAGGGCACTTATTTCCTTTCAAGGTGCTGTGCTCGCTGGTGTCAGCTTTGCATTTGGCCCCAGTTAGGTTGGTTTGATCATCACTTGTCTACTCGTGGGGAAAACATGGTGCTCTAAAACACGGAGCTCTAAATCATGATGGGGGCTTAATGTTACTTCTCAGCGCTGAGAGGAATGAAAGTCCGTGGTGGAAAGTGCTGTGGCAACTAATGCATAGGACACTTGTTTTGCACTTATTTTAAACAAAGTACCCAAGCAGTTGGTAGTGATGGAGAACAAAGCTGCCGTTTCATGGCTGATGGGAAAAAAAATACAACCCACGCATACAGATAAGACAAACTGTTAGGAAAGTTTGCATTACTCTTAGCACTGAGGCATTTTTCCTATGTCTGCTTCAAGGACTTTGGTCTTCATCCATCAGCTTTTAAATATATACTAAATAGCGTTTAACAAGTGGCTTTTAAAATAGGGTGAACTTTTGAAAAGAGCGTATTTATAGAAGTAGCTATTTAGTTTGCTAGTAATTTTCAGTATTCATTTTGCTATTGCTGAATATACAGAACAGGATTATTCACCCACATTACCCAGCTGCTTCTGTTTGATAACGCAACAAAGGTTGTGATGTAAGTTTCTTTCCATGGAAATGACTGTGATGTCATGATTCATGTCCATGGGTTAAAGTGAGATCAATGAGGAGGAGTTGTTTTTGAGACAGAAAATCCCAAAATATAAATGTCTGCCATTATCAGTTAAATGGTCGATTAAAATGCAATCCAATTAAGGAATAGGGTAAGAAATTCATTTTCCGTGACACTTGAAAAATACTTCCTGATCTTGGAGCTTGCTGAAAACACAAGAGTAACTTATTAGAAGAAGCTGTAGTACTTTTCCAGCTACGGTTTTCTGATTTGGCAGATTGGCAACATCATACGTTTACAGGAGGAGGTGCCATGATACAGTGCTTTGTAAAGAGTATGGGAGGGGGCTGGAGTTTTCATTTACTTTGCTGGCAGTCACCAGTTGAATTGGGTAAGTAATTGTATTTCAAAGTTTTGTGACTTCTTCAGATGGGACTTGAGAGAAAATCTGTACAACTGTCATGCATTTGTGTGGCATCTTTCTGCTGCTGAGTCTCCCTGGAGCAGCAACGAAACAATGGAAGTGAATACTCAGAAACTGAGGTTGCAAGACGGGTAAACAGCCACCCTCACTAGACGTTCCAATGGGTGTTTTGTACAGAAGTCCTTTTCCCACTGAGCTGATCCAACCTCACATGCTTTTGGTTCTTCTCTTCAGAAGCCCATTGAACTAATGCTCCTCTTCTATCTCTCAGTAATGTGGAAAATCTCTTGAGCATCACAGATCTGGCTCTCAGCTCTGTACTGGATAGTAGGCAAACCTGCTTCTCATTCATTTGCAGCCAAATCCTGAGGCTTTTCACTGCTCTGGGAGAGTGTACGTCAGCACAGGCTTCTTGGTTGTTTGTTGACCAGCCTCAGTGGACTCATGGGACCTAGAAGAGGATAGGGCCTAGAGCAGGACCTTGCTGGTGGGGAGCTTAGCACCTAGCTGAGCGCTGTGTTCAGAGGCACTCTTTCAGGACACGTCCTTCATCATATGAAGCCACTGCCTATTTCAAGATGGTTCAAACAGACGGAAAGCTGACACCAGAAAGTCTGATTCTTACTTGGGAAGGCTCCTGTAATACTTCAAAACATTTTGGTTCCCTCCAGCCCAGTGGTGTTATCCCAGTCCTGTCTGTGCTGGTGAGCAAATAAGCAGCACTGTGGAATGTGCGTGTACTACGAACCGGCAATGAGCTGAATGGTCTCAGACTCCACCACTGACAGTGACATCTGCTTATGGCTTTCTCTGTTTGGTTCAGCAGTGTCCTAGCTTTTGTGCAAGAGAGAATGTCACTTCACACTAAGGTAAATAAGGTCTGGAAAAAATCCATCTGTGGTTTACATTTGGTATATTTTCAGGTATTGGTACTGGTTTTCCATTCCAAAGACTCTGGCTGTTGCCAGACTGAAAATGTGACTGAAGCTGGAGTCAATGGACAAACGCAAGGATTTTCTGTCCCTTGGATCAAATAATATGGACAAGGCAAAGAAATGCCAGGAGATATGCAAAATTGATATGCAAGAAGACAGCTGGCAGCTTTAGATTGATGCGGAAAACAGTTCCACAGGCTGAGGATTTCTTCCCAGAAGATCTCCGTGATCCTGGCCTCCTTCAGTGCCATGGATCAGCCAGCTTGTTCCACCACAGAGAGCTGACCTCCCTTACTCTGACATAATTGTGAATGTTAACACCCAGGGGCTGGCCCAGAGGCTGGCACCAGAAGAGCAGATCTGGAGCACACCATCGTTCTGACCAGCAAATTATCACAAAAGGCAAGAAGGAAAGGAAGCTTTGAGGGAACCTGCCAAGAACCAGCTGGAGTGAGCTGTGATGTGTTTCAGAGGCTCTGGCTAGCCCCATGCTGATCTGGTAGAGCTTGAGACACCAGAGGAAGCCCAGCTCTGGATGCTCAGTGGCTCTGAGTGCCAGCCAGGCAGCACAGCACACCAGGGGGAAGCTGCCCTGGGCCGGAGCTCCTGGAATTGGAAGGCAGAGGGGAGTGCTGCCAGTGCTGAGTTTTCCAGGAAAATGATATAAAACTGAGCAAAGTATGAGACAGCTTTATGTCATCTCTGCAAAGGAAAAAGAAGATAATAGGCAGCTTTGTTTTTGATGATAGGTGGTCCTGAGGAACTTGATGTTTTTAATCATTTTCTATCCACTCAGGCAGAGGTAGTTATCTATAAAATTGTTACAGATATTTGTGAAGCATTGCACTGCCTTGAAATAAGCAGTATGTTGTTAAACGGATAGCGTAAAGAGAGGATGAAGACCTAACATAGTTTGTGATTGATCTAACATTTCTGAATCAATCTTGCAGTTTCAGAACTGGTGAAACTGCAGGCTGTGATCTAGCAATAAAAAATCCTTAAATTTCCAAGACAGTGAGAATGGAAGATAAAAGACTATTGTACAGCTAATTAACCCTTGACAACAAAACAGAGATTTCTTGAACAAAGGGCATCTGCCTAGCGCATATTGAACCTTAGGGCAAATACTAGTACTCCCATAATGTATCCCATAATAAAAATTCTCTATAATTATAGAGAATCTGAAATATCTTAGAATGTCTAGAGGCAGAAATGAAAAAAAATGAAAATCACAAAACTGGAGACCATAAAAACAGATCATGGAGCTGCCTGAAGTATGGAAAAAGCAGAAGACATGACAATAGTCAGTGACTGAGAAGTATCCAGGAGCTGCAGTGATTTTCCTGTCTTGCCAGAACCTGCAGGCATCAGCAGTCACAAGCACAGAAAGAACATTTTCATGCTTTCAGTGGGGTCCCTGTTTGTTCTACCTTTTCCTTACTCCTTCATGTGTGTGAGGAAGGAGGAGAAGTTTCTAGGGAACCTGGTTTTTTTTGCCCTGATGCCAGAACAATAACCCAGTATCCTCCATGCTGAAATGCAACAGTATGGATACATATACATTGCCATAGGAACTGATGGACATTTCTTGCCCTGGCTGCATCTTTTATATATCCCAAGGGCCACAGCAGTTGCACTGCTCTGTGGTGGTGCCAGACATTGTTCTGGATGTGACAGTGATTGCCCAATGCTGTCACTGCCCAAGAGGCAATGTAAGCGATGCCACCAGAGAATGGCATCAGGACCATTTGCTCAGAGGCATTCTTCTTAAGATTGATGGAGGAGCTGCTGAGCGAGCTGACCTGAAACCAAGCAGGATGTTAGGCGTGCCCTAGCCACCCTGCTGGGAGCAGGAACACAGGCTGCCTGAGGTGGTGCTACTAGGACAGAGAGATTTCCCAAAGCACTGTCAGGAAGATGTTTTATACCCACCTAGGGAATATTTGTGATGGGTGTAACAGTAAGTTATAAACTGTAAGAGGTGCGCTGATGATAGTAGTTGGAGGCAAAATGTGTCAAGCATTGAGTGCTCTCCAAGAGGCAGCATTGCTGGGGGAGCTGGGTGTCAAAACCAGTGAGAAGAGTTTGAGGACATCTTCCAGGATATGCAGCGACATTATCTAGCTGCTCACTGCTAGGCAAAGTGATAAGAATCCCCTGGAGTTCCACTCCAGCAAAAGTTACTTTTGCCTTTAAGTAATATGAGGATTTGGGGGGCAGGTGCATTTGTGGAGGAATCACTGATGGGGTGGGAACAGTAGAAATAAGAATTTGCAGAAGGAAAAAGAAAAAAGGAAAAAAATGATAGCAACATCAAGAGATGCTGATATCTAGCATTGCTACCAACCTCTAGGAAAAAAGGTGTGCTCAGGTTGGTGGCATTTGTTGGCTGGTTAGGGACTTTGACTTCAGTGTGCTGCCTGCAAGTGTAACCAGAGCGTTGCTGAGTGGAAATGAACCGTGGGCATAGCTTGGGAGTCTGCCCAGGGGCATGAGTGGGAGAAAGCACTAATTAATGGATGCTCAGATCAGAGGTTATAGCAGTAAGCTCAGAAAAAGTTGTCCATGATCCCTGCAAAGAAGGAATCCATGCTGACCTCCTACTACATTCCGGCCAGAAACAGACACTCATACACCTGTGCACCCAGGAACAGGCAAGAGCCTCCTTGGGAATAGGTAGAGACAATGTGCTGATTTCAAGTAACATATTACAAGATGCGGTGCCAACAAAAAGCACAGGCCATCAAGGGGGGAAGAAGAAAAAAGAAAAAAGGAAGAAAAAAGAAAGAAAAAAGAAAAAAAGGAGAAAAAAGAGAAGAAAAGAGTTATCCAGGTGATAATAGACATAAACTATCCTCTAAATTATTTTATTACATTATCAATACATTAACTTCTTGTCTCCAACTATTATTCTCACTTTCCGGAGATACCTGCTATTATCATTGGTGGTGACTGCAAATCAAATATATTTTATCAGAAGGTAAAGGTATATGTGATCTTGTGCGGTGAGATAAAGGCTTAGTTATATTGCTATGTCCCTATTTTCTTCTGTCTAACGAGTTAGGGGCAATGAGTAATTTACTGCTGACTGAAGAACGCTGGAGTCAGCACTGTTAAACTCAGGGATTACAATCTGTGAATGTATGATTGGTGTGCAAAACCAAACACTCATTGTGGTTTAGAGCTGCATCATATCCAAGACTGTCCTGAGCAGACAATAACCATGCCAAGGACCAGCACAGGAGTTCTACTTGCTGTGCTTCTGTGTGTGTATTGAACTAGCATCAGAGAGGAATTAAATGGGAGCAACCTGGGGCACTTGTATCAGCCCCCTCCCAGGTTGGTATCTTGACAATGGGCCTGACCAAAGCCTCTTCCTCCTCACTCAGTTGTGGCTGTATTCCTGGCAGCGCAGTGGCTCAATGCCACACAGAGGTGTGGGAAGCTTTCTTGCCTGGGGCATATGAGGACTTGGTGGTGGGAGGATGCCCAAGGGTGCTGAAGAAGTTGCTTTCAGAACTCCTAGAGCACCTCCTCAGCCCCACAGCCTATGTCTGTCCTTGAGAAAGCCTAGGGCCACATGTGCGCACACATACTGGGGGAGCAGTTAAGTTGGATACTTAAATCAAGTGAAATTATTAGCAGTCTGAACTTAGATTCTGTGAATAAAACTTTTCTCTGTGGCTATGAGTAGGGATTTTTCTTGGTATTTTGATTTACTGAAGCATTTATCTGAAGGAAGAAAAGATGAGCTCTGTCACACATGCAGCATAACTGATGGCTGAAAGAAGAGTGTGGAAAGTGAAGCGTGAGCATTTATGTGTGCAGCCATTAGCCATTTGTGGGTCTTACTGAAACATGTGGAAGAAACAGCTCTAGTGAAAGGCAGGAAGAGAATTGAAACTGTTTAGAGAAAGAACAAAACCTTGTTTGTCGTTGTTTCTAAGAAAAGTCTGTTTAAGGACAGTGACTGTAAACATGACAGAGAGAATAGCATTTGGAAAGCAGTTTGTGCGCTCAAAAAAACAATGCTTAAAAATGTAATGATTTCATATGCTGTTTTGGTTTGGATTGCTTGTCAGAGGCATAAAGTTAGATTTGCTGGGCCCTTAAACTTCTTTTATTGATACTTTATTTGCAGCTACAAGGAAGAACAGAAATATGTTTTAAGAAAATGCTTGTTTGAATTTGAGCTAAGATCAGAAATGCAAGACAGATTTGGAAGAGCACACATTGACTTCACAAGACATGTAGGACACTGGATTAACCATAAAGCAAGAAGTGCCTGTACTGAGGGACATCGATCTTTTTATCTTATCCACATTCGTTGCAACATCACAACATGATTGGGTCCAAGAATGCAAAAGGAAACTGGGACATGAAACGAACCTCATCCAGCATCTTATCAGTGCTGCACATTTCTCCCGGCAGGCCAGCATGTGCTTAATGAGACAACGCAAGACCAGGACACCAACCAGCAAACTACAAACCCATTAATTTGGTATCACTTGTGGGAAAATGCTGGAAGCTATTGACGGATTTGTTAAGCGAAGACTTGGCAAAGTCGATTGATCAGGGAGGTTTCTGAGAAAGCTGCTCTTGCTGGGCTGCCAAGGTAGAAGGGGTTATTATGTCCAGGAAATTTTTAAGTGTCTTCTTGGCACCATGTGAAACAGAATGGCTGCTGTCATGTAAGAAAAGTTGGAGAATTGAATAAGGTTTTCAGTTTTTAGAACTACAAATATTTGATCTTTCACCAGAAATTCGGGGAGACATCTGCTTTCCCTGTGTTAAATCTCCACAGTGCACAATGCATACAGGGGACTGACAAATGCAACTGCTGTAATAAATATTCATCAAAAATATTAAAGCATATCTTTCAAGAACAAAACCTTTATAAAGATGGAATTGCTTATGAATAGGAGAGAGGCTCTGTCAGCAAGCACATAATTCAATGTTTATCCATTTTGTTTGTCCCTGATCCCTGCAGCAGCTGAAAGCCCAGAACCAGGAGAGAGGCAGTGCTCTCTGCAGCCCTCCAAATTAAAAGCTGTCCTCAAACACTCCAGGATTTCACAAGGAGTGATGATGCGTCGCTGAATACGGTGGATTTGTGTCCAAGTCTGTTAAAAAATGAGCGGGGAGAAGGTATTACAGTGTGAGTTTCTACACAATCAGCAATCAGATGAAAGAAAAATCTGTTGTAGGTGGCCTCTGTTCTACTGCTAATGAGGTCAACAGACCCATGTGTCTGGAGGGAAAGAGCTTCTCTGCAGAATCTTCCCAGCTCAAGAGCTTTTCAGGGAAAGTGTGGGGACACAGGGACTAGCTAAAGCCTTGTTCTGTGTTCCGTCATGCTCTCAGACAGCCATGGACAGAAAGTCTCTGTGATGGGGCTGTGACATTTCCATCTCCTAAAGGAGGAAAGCCAGGTGCTCTTCGATTTTTTGACCTGTGTAAGCTAAATGAGCAGCTCCTGGGATATCCATGCTCTCCATTGAAGCACAGGGCAGCCAGCCACAGAGCAGCACAAGTGGCCAACAGGTTGGACTTTCTTTTTCTTTTCTGTGCACTGGCCAAGACCTAAGGAACTGAAGGGACAGGGGCAGCTCCAAGCTGCCATGCTGCTAATTGTAAAAGACTGTTTGGGAAAATGAACTTTTCCGTTGTGTGATTTTCCCCCTACTGCAATTTAAAAGGGAAATGAATGAGGGCTTTTTTTTTTTTTTTCAATTCTGTTTTAAGAAGTGCCTACATAAAAAGATAGGTTCCGAGGGAAAAAGAAAAAAATTTCTGAAATGCTTGTTATCTGCCATAAAAATATGAGAATAGTACAATGTAGTTGTTTGCTTCTGCAGGATCCTTTGTACCTTTGCTTTCTACAGTCAAAGAGGCAACAACTGCACTACTGGAGAAGAATGTTTTGAATCTCCCCATGTCAGAGAAAAAGGAAGCAACTAAGTCTGAGCTCCCTTTAACTAAGACAGGACAATGTATCTCATGTTGTTCACTGTGGGATCTATGGTTTTGATAAGGCCAATGTTGCAGAAACTCCCCAAACAAGCCAAGCAATTAGCAACCTCTCTTAGGGGCATGTATGAAACCCTCAGTTGCAGCTCAGCAGGAATGAAATACCCTTGGAAATCTCTTTTCAGACTAAGGTGGCACAACCATCACTTCTGTTTGTGGGCTTCTGGCAACTGTAAGGGCTGGCGATGTTGCGTGTGGGAGAGAAAAGAGAGAAGAGGAAGGCCTTCATGCCAAAGGTATGGCCTGGAGGCTCTGGTATGTGGGGACAGGTGAAGTTCCCTAGGGGCTGCCTGTCTCTACACAGGGACAGGGCACACAGCCTCAAGGAAGGTGGCCCACACAAGGATCCTGCCTGATGTTGCTCCTTGGTTCACCTGAAAGGAAAGATTGGTCAAGGCTGGCTGTTCAGGCAGCCTGAAGAAACGGCTCTGTGGCCCCTGCTCTGCCTCTTTCTGTCCTTGAAGAGTGTGTTGGGCTCTTTCTCCAGCACAGGCATGGTTGAGAGCAGCTTACTTCCCCAAGGAAACCCACCTAGGTTTCCTTGAGACACAGAACCGCCACGACCATGTTATTAGAACAGGGAGTTTGCATGTACTAAAAATAATGTAGTCATCAGCACTTACTTACAAGGCTAGGGAATAGGGCTGGCAGGGATGAAATCTCCACAAAAGTTCCCTCCTCTCTGGGCTCCTGTCTTCTTGGCACTGTCCAGATCACGACTCTTGGCTGTATCCCAGGTTTCTGCTGGATGCACTTACTGAATCTCCTCCCCTTATTTCCCCTAGCGTGTTTGGAAGACAAATGCACATGATGGGATTTAGTGAAAGAGTTTTATTTTCCACCCTGAGTGCTAGTTCCAAGGGGAAGACAAAAAAACTACTCTTTAATTGCAATTAGTTGCTGCCTTTCAGTTTTTTTGATGACCTAGCCCTGATACCACTTTTTCCACAGCACAGTGGTTGGCTGTAACCTATTCTGGCCAGGTCTTTTGGCGCATGCATCAATACAGCGTTTCTTTGGAAGATTTTGTTTTGTCTTTGCCATTTGTTAGGAGACATGGATGTGCTTCCAAGCCTTCTGTTGTCTAAGTGGTGAGAATGTTTAGCGTGAAATATGTTCGTGTGATTATACTAAATTAATGTACACCTAAAAACCATCAGTAGAATAAGGTTAGTTAATTTCAAGACAGAGTATCCTGACTCCATTGTAGGGAGACTATATTCCTTGGGAATCTGTAGCAGTCTACCATGCTCAGTAAAGTACCTCCAAGGTAAGTAAATGAAATGGTTTCTGTATCTTGGACAAGGGAATATATTTTGAGACAGGATGGTATTATGTTCTCTCTGCACATCAATGCTTCTTGGTTCCTGAAGAGAAACTCATCAATCTGTGGTGACAATTATATGGGAAACCTCACTGAAAGCAGATTTTTTTTTTTTTAAGAGTGTATGGATTAGTGATTCAAGAAGCAGCAAAGCATGGGGGAAGCAGCTAAGCTGGATCCTAGAAGAGTG
Source organism: Penelope pileata (assembly GCA_013396635.1). Taxonomy (NCBI): domain Eukaryota; kingdom Metazoa; phylum Chordata; class Aves; order Galliformes; family Cracidae; genus Penelope; species Penelope pileata. The sequence continues at coordinate 243,107 of WBMW01000664.1, forward strand.
TGAATTATTTAAGTATCAGCTAACTGGATCACAGACAGCAAATCCAGGATGATATTGCTTAGCAAAGGCTACCTGAAAATATCCCACCAGCATGTGTTTGACACTGGCCGGGGGAAAGCTGTGAATGAAAAGCCTTGCTGTGCAGCTGGCTCAGTGCAGAGCCTTTGTGGAGAAGACAGACAGACAGACAAGCCATGCTGCTAGACAAAGACAGCTTGTCAAAGCAGATTGCATTTTTGCCTTCATAAGACCATTATTTCCAGTTGCTCCTGTCAAAAAATAAACAAAAATCAATAAACCCCAGATCCATGTAATCTATTCATAAAATGGAATGAGACCTTGTAAGTAATGCTTTACCCTACACTGCTAATTTGCTATCAGCTTGGTCAAGGACAGTCAAATTACTTAATTACACATAACAGTTATTCTGTAAAGACTTAGGGAAACACAGATAAACGTAACTAATCCCTCTTTATTTTTTCCCTGCAAACAAAAGCCTAAGGGTTTCTGGAAGAAAAAAAGAAAAAGCTGTGCAATTAACATAATTAGAGATGGATGTCACTCAAGCCTTAGCCACAGCCCACGGACATCCTGGTTATTTTGATTATGTAGTTAAGTCATGACCAGATAGAACTTTTTCAAAGACGGTGTTGCCCAAGGCCGATTTCATTGCCTACTCTTGTAATGATACCTTCCTGCCACTGGATGGCATCTTCTGCAGGCTCCTGAAGTGTCACGGTGATGGGTAGGGGTCTTAAGGGGCTCATGGCATTACTAGTTGGGTCATACGTTAGGAGCTATGCACCTCTGTGAGCAACACCTTCCCACGTTACCACGTGTGCAAGTATCTTTTGTGTAACACAGGCACAATTTGGTGGCGATTTAGAAGAAGGGACTAAATTGAGACCTCTGACAACCTCATGCTCTTTATTTGTAGAAGAGGCGGGGAAGGCCCTGGTGTCCTTCCACTGTTCCTGGCCACCTGAGCTGGCTGATGGGCTGGCTGGCTAGTGGGAGAGAGGTACTCGGCCAGTTCCCGTAGCTACCTCAGCTCTAGGTCTGTCTGCTGAAACCATCCCCAGTGGGCAGCATCTGTGTATTGAGAATACCTTGAAAACAGTCTCAAAGTCCCAATCCCCACAACAGACAGATGCTGAACGGCCTCTGCTTCAGGAGCTTCTCCTTACCTGATTACAATCAGGTAAAGCTTCAAATGACCTGGCACTTTTCTTCCTTTGGTGATAGCTTCTCTCTAGGCGATGCCTTTTCTTTTAGAGAAAGTCATCACAACAGTAATTTATGGGAGATAGGATCTGTGTGCTTCACATCAAAACAAGAGGAGCTTTCACCGAACTGCTACTGATTAGCACTAAAAGGCTGTATCACTGCAACACAACACGAAGCTGCCTACGCTTATCTTGCAGCCTTCACTGGCCTGCACATGAATCTCAGCTGACTCACCTGCCCACCTGGAAGATGACCTGCGATCCCTGAAGTTACAACAGGTGACAGATGCTCCACATCATGACTTCTCCATAGAAAAATGTCTTATGGGCTGTGGGTGGAGGTCTTTGGTGCCATTTACCATCTGAATGCTGAAAGGATCTTCAGGGTGAACGGAGAGCCTATTTAATAGCAAAGAAAGCCTCATCTGTGCAGCAGATGATGGAGGGCTCCCAGCTCTCAATCCTCTTCCTACTGAAGCACGAAGGGGCGGTAAGGAACATCGGTAACTCCTCCTTCAAGGACACACACTAATGCCCCCTTTAAGGACTGCAGAAACCAGAAAATCCACAGAACAATTAGACAAAGTGAGAGTTCTGAGTGCAAAATGTTAGAAAAGCATTAAGATAATCATGGCAAAAAAAGCAGAGAAACTCAAAGCAGCCCCTCTAGAGAAAAAAAAAAAAAAATCCATCCCCAACACACATGCACACAAAAGCTGAAGAAAAAGGCAGCCTGATTCTATTAACCAAGTATTAACACCTCTGGCTAAAGAAACCCTGCAAAAAGGAAGGATTAACATTTTCAATAAAGGGGACCAGATATTGCGGTGCTAATCACCAGCACTCTCCACTGACAGGAGAATGGAAAATAATGTTCTTAATAGTGTGAAACAGAGCAGGAGGTTCACAGGCAAAGAAGCAGGGGTTGCTGCGGGCAAATGACAAATAACCTGGTTAGAAAAAGGCATCGTAGATTAGGGGAAGTCTCTGCAAGAAACAGGAACTATGCATATTGTCCCAGCATGCACATGTCTGCCTGAGCTGCAGTTCTGCCAGAGGGCGTCGTGACAAGGGCTTCAGTGCTAAATACTGAGGCCACACTTTGCATCATGATTTTCTAGGCATCATTTTGGGAAAAACAGACCCCCAAATGTCCTATCCATTGCATAATCCCTAGGAGCCAGAGAAAAACAAGTCCATTTTCTGAGTAGCTCTGTAGACTACAGCCTCATCTTTTTGGGCTGCATGTCGGTAAAGTAGGAGTCTGCCTGTTACACTGTGGTGCACGTGGAAAGGTGGAAAATGATGTAGCATGTTTTAATGCAACAGTGAACAAGTCACAGTCTCTTTGCAACTGAGTCTGTTGAAATAGCTCTTCGGCATTGACCTCTAGAAGTGAAACAGGACTGAGTCCTGGTCCTGTCCCTATGGAGCAGCTTGCCAGGAAGCCTCTCTGCATGGGTGGTTTTGGGATAATGACATTCTCCTGGTTTCTGTTGGAGAAGACTGCTGGGGAGGTGGGAGTGTCTGAAGGTTTTAGACCTTTTTCTCCTACCACTGTTGTTAGCGTTGTGTTTGCCTGTGACATCCAGTGGGACAGGGCAGTAGCTTTGAATATGCAGAATATGTGAGCACACACTTTTTGACAGTGTTGCTCAGATGGTATTGATGTGGTTGTTGTTTGTCTTAAGTTCGTTGTCAGAGCCAGCGTGATCAGACCTGCAGAACTTCTGCTCTCTGCATTGCGATCCTCTGCAGGGAGCAGAAGTTCTTAAACATCCCAAGATGAGAAAGCTTGGGTTCAGATGAAATGGTCCCTTTCCTGCTGTCAACAAACTGGAGCTATAGGTTATTCTTTAACCTGTCTCTATAGAGCATGAGATACTGGGGACAGGGATTTGCTCTCGCCCTGTGTTCATGCAACACTCCAGCACAACAGAATGTGCTTCTTATTGGGGTCTTTGGTGCTACCATTGTATGACGTGTTTGAAGATAGCTGAGAACCCTCTTGCTCCCTGCCCTACAGCACCTTCAGAGTCGGCTAACATTCACACTGTACGCAGGCACCATTTTGCCTGTTCCTAAAATGCATGTTTTGGAGAACAGTGTGTATATTGTACTAGCTCCACATACACTTACAGGCTTGAGGAGAAAAACTATCCCCTCTTGAGACTTCCAGGGCATCTATGCAGGTAGAATTTAATTACTATCGGCGTATCAGGCTGTTCTCCCAGCTCCTTGGAATAAGAGCGGAGCAGCAGAAGGACCAGGAGTGCAGGCAGCCCACGTATTTACTCAGAGGGCTCCTTCTCGAGTTTGCTGAATCATGAACAGCTCTGACGCAGGGAATTCTCTCACTCATGCACGCTTCACTCTGTGCTGTGGTAGGGAACAGCGCTCCGGCTTACACTGTGCTTTGGTTTGGTTGGTGGTGAAAGGTGCTCGCGTTTAAATATTTTTACCCTGTTAACCCATGTGCTTGTACATGTGGAGTCTGCTGCATCCACAAAGCCTGTCCCTGGATCCAGGGAAAGATGCTAGTCTGAGGCTTCTCTGAGGCTTCCTCAGAGGCTCTTCAGTTCACGAGAACACTGTTACCAAGAGATTAAATGAATTAAAAATTGATGACTGTTCTGTACTGGATGTCTTGCAGTCAAGGATATTTAAACAGATAGCAGGGAGGGTGGAGGGAATTCTTTGCCAGAGTATTTTCTCCTGTTTTTAAATAATAGTTTTATGGGGGCAGGGAGAAGGAAAAGAGAGGGTAGAGCCAGAGGAGTATCTGCTGGTTCTGTGTAAGGAAATTAATCTTATAAAGAAAGAACGGTGTGCCCTAAAAGAGCTACTTTGCCTGCACAGCAGAGTCGGTCCATGGGGAGAAATCAGCGGATTTTGCAGCTCAGAGCCCTTTGAACCCCAGTCCCATGCTGGTAGGGCTGACAGGGCCCGTGTTGCCCCCAGAGCTCCCCTGTGGCAGCTCCCCCTGGGGTGGGGGATGCAGCCCGCTGCGTGATGGGGACCTGCCAGGGGGTCCTCATGCCTGGCAGCCCCGAGGGGCCACGTCCAAGGCAGAGTGAACAGAAAGGAGAAAAACCAAGAGCTGTTTGTCCCAATCCCTCCAGTTTTAGGGTTAGCTGAGATCCAGCTCCACTTCAGGCCCTGCTGGCCCAGCGCTCCTGCCTCGGTTGTCTTTAATGGCTTTTTGTACCATCTGGTGTGCCTGTCCCTGGGATGGGAGCATGTGTATATCGTGGCAGATGTTCAGTACCTCTACTCTCACCGCTGCTGGGTGCGGGTGAAGAAGTGGCTTACCCTGCAACTCCGGCCATTTGCTCGGCTTACTGCAGGCCCACACCTGCTTTAAGCTCGTGAGGCTGCTATAGATCACACAATGCAGTGTTCTCAGTTCAATTCTTTAAACCAAGGCCAAAGTTTTCAGTCATGGTAATGACTATGATTTCTTTGTCTTTTGGTCCCCAGTTGGAGACAACTTTAAAAGAGCTGGGTTTTACAGTGCCTGCTCTGAACTTACTGGGCACCGTTAGAGGTATCGTGAGCTGAGTACTCCAAGGCACCGAGGTACCTCTCTTTTTTGAGATTGATGCTTTAACTCCATCTGCACCCTTAACTTCACCTAAGAGGATACTGCACTGCACAGTACAATGTGCAATGTTCACACGTGTGATTTAATCTGGCTCGTTTAGCTCCACTAACAAACAGGTGTTTGAGCTGATTTCTGTGCAGTCTCTGTACCTTCATCCCACATGAAATCACGGTATCTTCTGGCATCACTCCACCTGGAGTGGTGATGGCTGTCCCTGTCCCCCATCCTCACCTGCAAAAATACAAGGCCTCGGTGTGTCGGTGTTGGTCATAATGGAGGAACAGAGAGGAGTTTTACTGACTGTGGTGAGTTCCCCTGCTTCAAATTGCATCAGTTACAATTGTGAAATTGGAGTATGGGTTCAGAAGTGCAGATCTGCTGAGAAAACTCCATAGGTCCACTAAGCAAACTGCCATGGGTTCTCCGTGTGTGTTTGAGTGTGTGTGGAAGAGGACAGAGCACTGAACTCAGTTTGCTGTGTTTTGAAGCAAAGTTCAAACAAACAACAAAACTTGTGGCATCCAGACTTGGCTGAGAGGTGAATAAATACCTCATTAGCTCCTCAGGATGAAACAGATTAGATCCTTCCTCGTGTATATTGGATAACTAATTAAAATTAATGGTCTCAGTGACCACCCAAGTTGTGTCTTCATTGCTTCTATAGAAACTACTGATTTCCTCTGAATTTAAAAAATGTTTTGCTCTGAAAAGTGGCTATTATAACTTCATGTAAGCTAATATTAAATATGCACCAGCTTAGTTGTGTTAAAACACTGTCATTCAAATATCAAAATATAATTGACCTATTTAAAGCACAAGAGTTGTGAATTTATTTTTCATTCTAGCTTTTCTCCCTGAAATGAGCCTGTTTTCTTTGGAGAAGGGTGGGGAAGGAAAATCTCAAATAAATGGATATAATTACCTTCATTAAAAGCCGACTGAGCAGACTTTATCCTGTGGGGTCTGCTCTCTCTCTCTGAGGTAAGTTCTCATGTATTTTTAATGGAAAACTTATTACCAATCAAACCTGTATTCTTGCCCTGGTACATGAAGGTGGATGTTCTGCACTTTTTCATCATGCTGGGTCCCCTGGGAAGAGCAACTCATTACAGCGTCAACTGTCCCTGCCCTTTGCAAAAAGCCCCACCAAGGTCATATCAAGAAGTGATGGATAAAGGCGAGCTTTAACCTTTGACCTTGGCCTTCCTGGTGCTGAGTGTTAATAAATCTACATTTAGGGTAGAGGTTTTCTCCCAGCTGCTCTTTGTTTGGGAAGGGGAGAGAAATGCTGACACACAACAGGTTGCATTTCCTAGGGCAGCACTTTCTCCTTCCCCCGCGGAGCCCTGCATCCACTGCAGAAGGACATCTGTGAGCACGGCTGAGGCACCTGGCAGAGCGCAGCCCACATGCTGAGCTAGCTGAGGCATTTTGTATGTTCGGCCCTCCTGTTTTCACAATGGACTGCTTTCTCGGTACCATGATGTCCGTGTGTCACTGTCTCCAGAGTTGTGTTTGAGGTGACATTCAAGAGACTGAGACTTTTTTAAAAGTTTCCCCTCCCTATTACACCCAAGGGGAGCCAGCATTATTGAGTATCAGGAGCAAGTAAGTCCTTTGAGAGGCTTCAGAAACCACAGGATTGTCCTTGAGGAGCAGCCTTCAGGTCTTCCCTTGCTCAGGTGACCAGGAAGCTCTTCCCAAAAATGTTCAATGCCATTTCTCCGTGTGTCTGGGAAAGAGCAACGTCAGTGAAGGAGAAGCCTCTCCTCTTGTCTGCCTTTTGTTTTCCTTTATTCCCCTGCTTATTTTTCTCCAAATGCTCAGTCTTTCCTTTCTTTTCTATAAGCTCATTTTCCTCTTTTATCTTTAGACAGAAGGAGCAGTGGGCTTACTCCATCTTCTGCATCGTTTTTGTTAGGATGTGTAACGCTGCTGGCTCTAAGGTTTCTCAGTGGTGAAAAGGGCCGTTTGGGGCGTACCTCACCATAGATCAGAGAATGAGCAAGTTAATGTCCTGGGCCAGTGCAGTGTGTTTCTGAGCACTGTTGTTTCTTTTCTGATGAAAAGTGGTGCCCTAAAACTTCCAGTGCATGAAGGCTGCCTGTGGTAAGTGAGGTGGAAAAATTAGCTCTCACACAGAACTACTCTCAATGGCTCTGGCATTTCAGTACTGTCATCTTCTAGGGAAGTTAAATTGCTTTGTTCCCTGTATCCAATTAGTTCTATAATGAACTTAACAGAATGTGGATCAGGAGTGTGCTGAGATTTGGTATAGTCACTTTGTCGGAGGATATGTTCAGATTGATCTCAAATTGGGGCAAGGACCTATGAGGAGATCTCAGAACAGAGGGCAGAGATAATAGTGAGCCAATCAAACTTTGAGCCAGTGCATCACTGGGAGGCTTTCTGTGCACTGAAAGGAGGAGAAATACCAGGAAAACCGTCACAGATGCCAGAAATTCCAAGCCTGGAAATTAATGCTGCGAAGATTTGGGTTTTTCTTTTTAATGAATTTTCTGTAAACATTCAAGCTAGCTGTCCAAAAAAGCAGCTGGTAGTAGCACTGAGAGGTGCCAAGGTTAGCAGGCGAGTGCAATTGGTTCTAGTATTGTCCCCTCTTGGGCTTTATCCTGTGACTCTGCAATTTGCTTTAGTTTATTTATTACCAGAAACACATTTAGCTCCTTTTCTCCTAGTTTCTGATTCTACATAAGATAAGTAGCTGGAATGAAATCTTTACACCTTCCAAATCTCACGGTTTGTGCACATGTATTAGAGGGAGAGTTCGCAGCCCTGTGGCTAATCGGCCAGCCCTGTGGAAAAGTGAGACCTTTTTTCTCAGCTCCTTTGCAGTGGGCACCAGTCCAGCATTTGCTTTGCATGATCAGCCAAGGTGACAACTGATGACAGAGCAGTTCAAGGTTTGATGGAAATGACACAACCATTTCACAACCAGGGCAGGCTCTCTGAGACATCACAGGCTCCATCCTCCTCTCTCTTTGCATATATATGTTTTCGACAAATGCCCATTGCTCCTTGGATGAGTTCTCCCAAGCCACGGCATTTAGTGCAGAGATCAAAACAAAGGCCACGGGAGTAGATCAGCAGCCCGTAAACCAAAGAATCAAGAAAGGCTGGGAAAGAAAAAGAAGTGTAAGACTTTGCAATGAAGCAACTGAAACTGTAATGTGTTTTTCTCAACTTGCAGCGTAATCCATAAAACAAGGAGAATAAAACAAGATGGAGTGGGACTAAATGGAGCACAAGTGGCCTTTTAATGGCAATGGAGATAAAACTATGGCACCTGGTCTTGAGACATGGTCAACTCAGCTGGGCACTGTTGTGATTGCATGCTATGCAGCAAAGGCTTATCCAGGTCAAGTATGAGGTCTTACGCTTTTCAAAGAGCAGTACACTTTTATCTTGTGTTCAGCTCGTTCATGATCTCTTCCCTTGTGTTCTGCTTAGTTTGCATGAAAGATGTGTTTTCTTCACATCCCTTCACACCTACCTCATGTTTCCTCTTCTCATTTAGAATTGTGTTGCAAGTGCTCAGTTTTTGGTCCATTGGGTCCTATGGCAGCTCTGGCCCACTGCTGTGTGGTACATCAGGGATCAGGGGACCCACATCATGACACATCTCCAATCTCTTCCCTGCTGAGATAGGACATGGAAATGAAAAGCCTGTGACTCTGCAGCTGCACGTACAAGCAATATCAGCTTCAGAGCAGAGGGAGCATGAGATAGGAGCCAGTTCAGAAAGTTTTGTGTTCAAAGTATGAGACTCAATGAATTTCCCTACATTCAGGAACTCCTTGTTCTCCTCAGCTTTATCTTGTGTGATACAGGTTTCCTGGTGAGTAAAAGTTGTGAGAGCCTACTGTAGCAGTAAAGGGTGTGGGGAACCGATCTTTTTAATGCTCTGGGGGCACTCATTGCCCAAATGTACATCTCTGCCCACACCCATATCTCTGACCTTTAAGGTTCAGAAGATGCCGTGTGTCCTCAGCGTGTCTACAAGAGGGCAGTAAGCAAACGTGCATCTCTCCTCTCACCAAATAAACCCTGCACCTCTTCAGAGAGAGTTCAATATTTTCCTGCTTGTAGCTGAGCTGACCTTTACAGAAAATGGGATGGTGATAAGCCAGAGCAAGAGCCTTGCCTGCTTCCTAGGTCAGGGAAAGGTCAATGTGCATTAAGCGAATATTGCTGGTGCTTGTGTTACAGCAAGGCCTGAGCAGTTCAAAGCCAGGCTGCATCATCTGTGGCTGAAAATCATTCACAGTGCTGCTTCCTGAGCTGCAGATTTGCTTCCCATTACACAGGCTAATGAGAAAGTGTCACAAGTGGTCTCAGTAACAGTGCTGCAGCAGAACCCCCCCATTCTCAGCTCACTTGCAGAGATTTTGATTAAAGAAAAAAAGAAAAAAAAATGAAAAAAAATCTCACAACTCTTTCTTTTCTGTCATCAGCCTCAGAGTACTGAAACTGGAAATCAAAGCAACTGGATCAAGAGAACTGGATGCAAGAGGTGCGTGGGCTTATAAAACTGCCTGACCGGTATTCCACTAAAGCTCTGAGCAGAACAGAGCTCGTAAAGGCAGTGCATTGCGTGGCCCCAGCATCATCAAGTTATACAGCAGCACTTTAGGATTTTCCAGAAAAAGGTATCAGTTTTTCAGACATAACTTTTTTGCACTCCCTCACCTCTCCCTGGCCAGTCTTCCCCCCAGCTGCCAACGGCAGAGCAAGGTGGCCTCTAACCCACCCAACCTCGTGCCAGTTTGGAGCAAGGGCTCAGGATCACAAATCAGAGTTCACCACAGAGCCTTCTCGTTCAGATACAGTGAGGCAAGTTCTCTGACCTTCTGAATGCAGCAGCACATGGACTCTTGCTGGGCTGCTTTGCCAACAACAGAGCTTAGCTGTTGTTTTACAAATTCTTCTTTGCCATGCAGTGTATGTCTTTTTACATTTGGATAGCTGAGGGGGCAATACAAAGCCCTCTGCCCCTTTCCTTTTTCTGTTCCCAGTGCAGCTGCAGGGAGGAAGGGCAGCAGCCTTTGTTACACACTACCATGATGCTGACAGATCAAAAAGCATCACGATCATAAACCATTTCATTGCAGGCTAAGGATCGATTTTGCTGCCTTGCATGCTTCCTGGAACCTTCACTAATTGCACTCCCTTTCTTATGAACCGTTGCATTAACTCTGGCTTTCTAAAGAGCCCCCCTAAAAACGCCGCAGACATAAAGCCAGAGAAGCATGCCACAGTTTTGCAACACAAGTATTTCTTGTCTGGTTTATTTGCTGCCCACTGCCATATATTGTACATTTTGTTACAACCTCCCTGAATGAACCTTGGGGTGGGCAGCAGGCTAAAGGGGCAAGGGGAGCAGACTGAGAAGCACTCAAGAGAAGAAGGAGGTTTGCCTCTGACAGGGGAACTGCCTCAATGCCAGACTTTGGAAGAGTTGGTTTGGCTCAGGAAAACACTAAAAGTTAGACAAGAATCAGAGAAATCTACTTTTCCAGGGTCCAGTGGAGAGAGGCAACATTGTTTACCAGCCTTCCTAATTAGTCTGTTTGACATGTTCAACCTGAATTTTCCTTATTGAAATAACTTACCTATCTTTGGGTTACTGTCTGTGTATTTTAATAACATCTGATTTGAGAGACTGGAATACTCTGGTGTCTTCTGTGTAATGGAGTCAGCTGGAAGAGAGAAGAGATAAGAAGGTCTGTGTCATGGCTGTGGACCCTTTTGGGCACACAGAACCTGCAAAGTAGTTCCCTAGAGAAGATGTTAGCTACCATCTGCCTCACTGGAATGAATAGAATGCCCACAGGTACTGTGCCCTCTGTAGTCTCACAGGGCTCCAGCGCTTCTAGGCTTAGGTCCCTTGTCCCCTGAATATCCTTCTGGACCACTGCGATGCCATCTCGATGTCTCACTTGGGCATCTTTTCTGTGGTGTCACAGTTTGGTGACTCACTGGCTCCAGCCCAGATCTCACCCAGTGAGGAGCTAGCAGCTTGCCAGCAAAGACTGGAGGAAGCTCTGGGCCCATGGGTACATCAATTGTACATCAACCGTGAAACCAGTCACCAATTCTGAGCCCAGAACGCTGAACTGGAACATTCTGAATGTTTCATCCTCACTAGGAGTCACAGTACATTGCATGTATCCTGTGGTAAGTCACACACTTCAGATGGAAGAATGAAAGTGCCAAAGACCAACAATATGCATTCTTATCACTGCAGCACCTGTTCTTTTCGTTATGTGCCTGATTTTGACACCCAATCTCATATTTCTTCCAAAAAGCAGCTTTTACCCTAAGGTATTACATGGGTCAGTCTCTGTTCTCTAGAGAAAGTGGTTATGGTTATAGAGGTGGAGGGTTATTAAAGGAGGAAGTGTGGAAAAATTCTGTGAAATTTTTCTTGGACATTGGTAAAAATTTCGCCTTAATTGGCAGTGGGTGCCATTTGAGAAACAGGCAAGCCTGACAGTGTAAGGCTAGTTACAGTCATCTCTCCTTTCTGCAATAGGCACTTGTACTGCAGCATTGTGAGAGCTACAAAGAGGGAAAAGGGACAGGAAGGAAGCGAGTCAGATATTAAAAGGGAGACCAGGATAAAGTCAGTGACATTTGTGACCCCTCTGGTCATCCAAGATTAGGGTGATTTGGGATTTAGAGCACATTAATAGATAGGAATTCTATACATCAATACTCATTCTCCATCTGATTATAATTAGGGAGGGATGCTTTTCCCTTTCTATTAGGCGGTAGGAGATTTAGTCAGGCTATGAGCTCTGTGCTTTACTTCTCAATGTATTTTGTAAGGCTGGGCTCACTGACTTTCCTTGGTCTCCTGACCAAGGAAATTGGGACCTCGCATTTGGGAGGCAGCTCCTCAGCTACTCTGGGTTACCAGATTACTCAACCCCAAAACTAGAGGACACATTGCAACCCGTAGTAAAGCCTGGGACTAAAGTCAGGACAAGTCCTGGAGAGGAACATTGCTGTGGTTTAAGCTGTCAAAATGCTAAATGGGAATAAGAAGTGATGACTGAAGGGAGGAAAGCTAATAGCTTTCAGGGCATAGCAACACTTACGGGTTAATGCATCTCTGTGGTCTTGGCTGCATTTAAAGCTCCCCTGCCTTTTCCATTGCATAAGAATGGCAAGACATAACTGCTGAGAGGTAGAAAATATTTCTGCCCCTGGCTTTTGCCTGGTCTGTGTCATTGCCATTAGAAAGGAACCGTGCTTAGCAGGCTTCTTCAAGAGAAAACTACTGAGCGTGGAGAGGGAGCTGAGACCTCAGTGGATTGCCGTCTGCTGCTTCCTCTCTTTCAACAGTGCAGATGTTACTTTCCAGCCGCGTTTCAGAGAGAAGCCCTACTGTTTGAGGATGTTGAGAAGATTAAGGGATTAAACAGAAAGGGCTCCACTGCAAGAATTTCTCTTCCAGCTGGTGCTCAGTTGGGGTAGGAAGTTTTCTGAAATAGATGCAGATATGGTGTGCATACAGATACATTTGGCTCCTCTGATTAATTTAATGTTAATACAGTGTCGCATTTTTCCTTGGGAGAAAATCAGAGTAAGATAATGTCACATGCTGTCAGTCTTATAAGGAAATCAGTAGGGACAGATGAAGTCCTAAAATTATTTTTTTCGGACTTCTAGTTCAGACTTGTCACACTGCCCCTCCCCTTTCTCCCTGTAATTTTAACTTTTTTTCTTTTAGTTTTATCAGAAATGACACAATTACAAATCTATGGCTGGGTAGAGTAGGTGGACTGTGAATTTTTCTTTTTGCTGGGTTAAGCCCTGCCTTTCAAGTTATTTTACACATAAAGATGTCTGGCTGCCTCTGATCTCCACGCGCTTTCTCTTGGTTTCTTTAGAATACAAAGGAAAATGGCTCGAGCAGTCCAAAGCCCATTGAAGTCAATGGTCCACAGAGATTAGACTGACTTTCTTGCCATATGTTTTTGGGGCAGAGTAAGGCACTGAAGACCGGGTGTATTGGGGAGGAAGAACTGTACTTGGCCTCTCCTCTGTGTTCGATGTTAAAGGATTGCTAATGCACTTTAAAGGTGTTTTGAACTTGAAAAACCCTCCTAAAATAAAGAAACACATCTTACTTTTTAACATGTTGAACAGGCACCCCGTGCAGCTGAGAAGGGCAGAAGAACAAACCAGGAGCCAGACTGACTAATCCCTGTTACCTGGACTGCTCATTGCCTGCTTTTTGTACAGCATTTTCTCTTAATCTGTTCTGTTCCTGCACTTCTTTCTTTTTCTACCTTGCTCTGCATTATTTCTACCTTATTCTTTCTTTGGATTTCTCTTTCTCCCTCCCTTCCACTTTCTTTCCACAGGAAGACCTGGGTCAAGGAGACCTGGTGAGGACATTCCACTGTTCACTGGTCCCAGTGTAAACATGGTTAACACTGTGGACACACCATTAACCTCATCAGCCTTCACTCCCTCCTTCCTCCATCAGACTGATGTTGCCCCTGTGGTCGTTTTATCTCATAAATCTGATTTTCTGGGATAGGAAATTTCAGAATGGCAAAGTTTGCCTGCAAATGAGACAAAATGAGTTCTCATCCCTTCTAAGTGCCTTGAAGAGGGATTGTAAGGGAGCCTGCAGTCTCTGCTCAATTGCTTATATTATTACATGGACAGTAGTTAAGAAAAGGAAGAAAAATTTCACATATCCTCTGTACAAGTCACTCATCTTTTATAGTCATTTACTCTTTATTTCATAATAGAAAAAAATCACCGGCGCAGTCACTCCTTTCTATTTTCCTGATAGCCACAACAAATTCTGCAGATTGAAGATACGCGTATTCCTGTAACTTGAACTGGGCATGACTTAAACCAAGGGAAAAAAGGAAATTCACAGTTCTCCCACTTCACCTTTTTCAGCTAAAGTTTTTGTTTGCTTGTTGTGTTTTATGAAAATCACTGGAATTGCAGGGCTGTTAACACTGACTTCGTTGTCATTGTCATTGCCCTTGAGGACAGCAGCAGCATGAGTTCTTCAAGAACTCGTAGCTGCGTTCTTCTCCAACCTCACCCACTTCAGCTGTCAAGTGGTAAATAAAGTGGTTCTTCATATTACTCTAGGTCACTGTTGTCTGAGGTTACGGCCTCAGCAATGATGGTGGATCCATGTCCTCAGGGAACACCCCTATTGAAAAGACACAACCCCACCATCAGGAAGGGACAACCGGGTGGCTGATTTGCGTTGACTTGTGACCTGTGCTCCCACGGGTGCTTTACCAGCCTCGTGCCTCTGACTGCTGTGGTTCCACTGCTGTGCTCGCCCCGGGACTGCGGCAGCCCCCAGCCAGCTGGAGCGTCCCAGCTGGTGCTCGGGGCATGGCGGCTGGGCTGGGCAGCTCCACCTGCCCCAGAGCACGCGGCCTGTCACTCCGAGGGACTGACACGAGCTGTTGGCTGTGATGGGCACACACTTGGCTAGTGCTGAGTGGTGTTTTCTTTCAGGCTGCCATGTTATATTAACAGATCGCCTTTGTTTAGCACTCGCCATACACTCTTTTGTCAAACAGTTATCTCAGAACAACCTGTCTATGTGAAGTTCCTGAATATGTCTGTTTGAAGGAACTTGTCTGCTCTTCATCCTTCAGAGCCCAAACATCCTTATGAAAATAAAATTTGGAAACATTTACTTCTTTGTTTGAGTGCAGGTACAAAATTGGATTTTCCCCATTGCTCCTGACTGCTCATGGCACAGCCAGAGAAGAGCTCTGATCATTCCCTGGCATTTATACCAGCTCCCCTTGGGGTTATGAAGATCCTGGAGGGGACCTAACAACCACATGCAGAAGGGATTATCTATGCAGACCTCTGCGTAAGAGTCTTCCAAACTTTCATCCTGCAGCTTTGATGGGATGAGCATAACCCTAACAAACTTCAGAGCCATGGGGCATCAGCTGGCAGAGCAAAGGAGCTGGAGCCATGTAGAAGTGAAGTCTCAGTGCTCAACAGTGCCCAAGAGCGCATTCACGTTCAGGGCTGAAATACAGATGTAAACCAGCACTGCTGCTGGAAGCTGGAAGCAGTGGAAGATCAGAGAACTGCCTGCCAGTGAACAACATATATTTTGTGGTGTCACAGTGTGGGAAAGAAACAACAGTCTTCTCAGAAGCAGAAAAACAAGTTAACATATTGTTGCTGTACTCTGTGTATAGAAGCAATCATCACAAACTCAGGAGTTATGTGGATAAATGGAATGGAAACCAACTAAAAGTAGCACAATACTTCTTCATGCACAGACAGGTAATTATTATCCTCTCACTTTTTATAGAAATAATGCTTTTAAACGTGTCAGAGAGCTGGAAATGAAATATGTTTTCAAGATTAAAGGGAACAGCTTCCTGGGTGAGTGGGAAATGTTTCTGTCATTTTTCCTTTAAACACTTCGTAGCTCCCCCACTCCAACAGCACTTCAGTTCAAGCCCCAAAAGATTGCTTTTTCCTACTGCCTGCTTGGGGCCACCCAGAGGCCACGCAGGACTGTCTCCAGCACTAGATCAGATCAGCTGTTGCTTTGTTTGGGTGGGTTAAGAGATGATTTGTGGTGTGGCTGTTAACTACTGGATGCCTCTGCTGTGCTGGGGACGATGTCCCATAGAAGTGGGCTCACGTATTACAACTACAAAAACCAGCATGTTTTGCTGTGTTTTGCTAGGCCTCCTCCTCCTGTTTTATGGCTCAATATAATGTTAGCATTGCATGTGTGCACATCAGCAAAGGGGTTGCCAATTAAGACATCTCACCACAGTATAAAGGTATTGAATACACTAAGAATATTTGTGTTTGTGGTTCTGCATGGTGTCCAAAAGCAGTGCTCTACAGAATTATCAAAGGAGCTGGTTAGTGTAATGAATGTTGATCCCATCCAGAAGATGTAACAAAACAGTTTGCTGAGCAACTGTCACCCGATTACTGCTGTCAAGACCCTTCGTAATTCGTGGAAAAATTAGGGAAGGAACTGTCATTGCAAGAACATGAAACTCATGTGCTGAAATGTACACTGTGTGTGCACAGAGAACTGAGCTTTGTTACAGTGTTCGGGAGTATCATGTAGTGACAAAGTGGGGTAAAGTAGTGATAAATTGCTGCATGTGTCATAGCACAGTCTCTAAAATGTCAGAGCCCTGTGGAAGTGATGGACTGGATGCTTAGCCGGTGCATATCCCCAGAGCTGTGCTGGATGCACTGGTTTGCACAGCATGACACATTGTGGCGTGAATTTAGATCACAAGCAAAATCATTTTTAGAGGAATTAGGCCTGTTATCTTAAATGAAAGCTCTGATTTTGAAAACCTGTGGATTTGCTTATCTTTGCTTTCAAAAAGGTGTTTGTCTACAGAAAGGTTGGACTTTGCTAACTCCCTTTGCACAAAACAGCGCGAGCCCCTACATGGCTGTGTGTGATTATTACATTAACACATCTCTATGGTTACACCACAGAAACCTTTAAGTGTGAATGCATTTTTTTCCCCTAAGTACCAAGATGTTCCTGATGGAAAAAAAAAATGACCTCTTCTTGGCTCCTGAGATAGAGTCAGGGATGTGATTAATGCTGACTATATTCCACTGTTTTTCCCCGAAGACGAGCTATTAATATTTTCCAGTGATGTATGTCCCTTCACTTAGCCACAAATGGATGGTCAGCAAGGTACCTAAGCCCACATTTTGTCTGAAGGAATCATTTTCTCAGTGCCACCTCACATGGAGCCTTTGACTCGGTGCCCAAGTACTGCCCCATGTTTTTCTACTGCTCTGTCTGTACCCAGCACCACCCCGAAAATACACAAATGGAGCGCCTCGTCCCGTCTTATTTTTCCAGTAACCTGACATTTAAAGCAGATCCAACAGCCTGTGAAATGGATGGCATTTCTAGATGTAGTAGATTACCTGGTTAACTCGTAGTGGCAGACTACTGAAAAGCCTTACATATCAGTTGCCACGTGCTCTTTGATGTACAGCCTTGCAATGTCCATTTGATTTGGCTTTACTTTTGGTTCCATCATCTATATCATTAAGTTGGCCCAACATGTTGGCTAACACTTGAAGAAGGATTCACCTCTCATTTTCATTTAAGTGAGCGTGTTAAAAGAAAGAAAAGGTATCTGAGGTCCAAAGCTGTGCATTATCACACAAATGTGTACAACTAAATTAAAAACAACTTACTCAAACCGCAAACTAGAGCAAAACAAACCAAGGCACTGATGGGATAGACAGATTAAAGAAGAGGCTTGAAGGAAAAGATGTTCCTTAACTCTTGGTTGCTGAAAGGATGCCTACTCTTTGCTCCTGTCCAGCAACTCTCAGTTGCTTCCCAGGTTCTGTACATTCCTTATGGTCCTCTGTAGGTTCTCAGGGAAGTCTCCTGTCTTCTGCTACTCCAAAAGCTTGATTTGGACCTAGCTTCCTGCTGCATGGCCTTTTTCTCCTCCTAGACTTCTCTTGGAATGCAATGGGGCTTGCTGCCTCATCATGCTTTGGGCCAAGCCAGGTTGCTGCTGAGGAGGAGCAATGACTCCCTCTCGTAGCTTCTCCAGGGGTTTCACCTCAGCTGACAGCCAGGATGAGCTCCTTCCATGTTACTACCCATTGTCACGGCCTCCCTAGCATGTCTTGTCCTCATCCCAGACCCCATCCTAATCAGTGATGTAGAAATACACAATGGGAAGAAGCTTTTAGCATAAAGAGCTCTAGCTGGCACCAAAACTACTGGTTTTATTCCAGTTTAACTTCACTCTGTCTCCATCTTCCTCACTGTTGTTCAACAACCTGCATTTCATTTCAAACTAGATTCCAAGCTGTACAGGGTTGGAGGAACCTGCAGCTGAGCAGCACCCTACACAAAGGAGCCAGGCACCCTGAGGATGTCCTCACCAGAGGACAATACGGGGATGATGGAGGCAGCTGTGAGGTGGATGTTGTATGCAAGTGGTCCTGAAGGAGTGGGACCTGTAATGTTGGCACAGGCAGGCCTGTGCCTTCATGAGCTAATGTCTGACAGGATTTTCTGTCTCAGCTTTCAGTCTTTGTATTTAAGCTCTTGTATGACTCCAGAACTGGATTACAAGTTGTTGGGACGTAGTACTGCATCATTTTGTCTTGTTACTGAACTTCTCTGTTTCCTTTCTGCCCATTAATTCCTCATCCTGTGCCCTACTGCTAGCAACTGAGGTCTCCGGTTCATAACAGTTTTGTGATGTATGTACTTAAAAACATGATTTTTGTAGCTCTCACAGCCAAGTGAATGCATACAATCAGCACTGCAATGATTGCAATGTTTTGTCGCTAATAGATCTGAATCAAGAACATTTTTTTTTTCTATAAGTTAGTATCTAGTCCTTTAATACTGTCCCAAAAACCCCAGATCAGCTGCTTAAAATCATTGGCAAGTCTGTGTTTGCTCTTGTCCTCCGTATAAACAAAGGACAGCTGTAAAATCCAGGGAGCATGCCCCTGGTGTCAAGGGGCCCTGGCTGCATCAGGGCTTCCAGCAAGTTTCACAACCAAAGCTGCAGAATACCTGAGACAGTCGTGTGCTTTTCCCCTTTGACAGAATTTTTGCTCTGAAAAGCCACAACACAACTACTGTGCACGTCTGTTCTAAAACTCTCTCTTCACCCCTCTGTGAGTGACCATTTTGACAGAAAAGACAGTATTTCTACCTTTGTACAGTTTTGATAGAAGAAAGGGTAAATATTCTCCTCCTTTCTAAAGACCTAACAGCAAGTGGTGTATCTCACTCAGAAATTTTTCTGGAATACGCCTGTCCCCCAAAGACATGCAATGTTCCTGTTGCCAGGAGGCAATTGATATCTTCATGGGGAGAGTGTAATAAATTGAAGCACAGTGGTCAGCCTCCTAGAAAAATGTCAGAGAAGGGTAGGTGTCAGGGAGAAACTGTAGTAACATGGGAGGCAGATGCAGAGAACTAGCAATGTATGAGTCCAGACAAATCAATTCCTGCCACAATTTACCTTCCCGTAATTGCATGAAAATGAAGGTGAGCTGAAAACCTGAAAGGCTTTTAGAATAAAGAAATGAGTTGTGTCTTTGGGAGGACTACATCATTTAAGGAATATGGACTGAGCAGACTAGGCCCAAATTTTAATTTTCTTGTGGGTTGATTTTTTTGTGTTGCAAGGCCTGGGACTCATGAAAATGATCTAATTCATTTGTATTTATTTTTTGCCTGTTATTATTTCCTCGCAACTCTGCCAGCTCCAGTTGCATGGCACTGCACATGAGCTGGGAAAATGAAGGCAGTTATAGTGAGCAAGTACTTCCAGACACTACAGTGGCACAAATGATCCTATAAATCAGCCAGCTCAATGATGGATGTGAAATAGTGAAAAATAAATAAGATTTATTTTGAACTTAGCTCACTTCAGATGGTATAAATTGAACAAGTTATATATTAAAGATGAGAATATTTTCCCTAAATATTGGCCACATTATGAGATTGATTTTTAAGTGTGACCCCATGCTAAAACCAGTGCGTAATTCTGTCTACAAAATGACTGATTGTTTGATATACCACCACTGACTATCTGGAATGTCTTTAATCAGGGAACAGGCTCCAAATCAGAGACATCCTCGAGAGGCAACATTTACATTTGGATTTACATGTCCAAAGATGCCTAGATTGAAGTTTTCCATCCATCTCGTTGTATTTTAGGGGATTTACAAACTACATCTTCAGATAGATAAAGTTGCAGTGGTTGGATTTAGGCCCTTTGAGTTTTTTGCAACATTGCTGTTTGCAAGGTTGAACCGGTACATTGGAAGCTTTTTGATCTCCCTTAACCTGCAGAGACTCAGTTGAGCTGTTTAAATCTGCAATGCCAAAAGCAAGGCGGAGAGGTATGCGACTTCCACTGCTTTCGGTATCAACATTGTCAGCCACCATACCAGGAAAAACATGGATACTTGAAGCTAGGCGTCTGGGGTGAAGTTTATTTGTTCCTGCCTCTCAGACTCTTCTGGTTATTTGAAACACTTTCACAGAATGGCTTGGATTGGAAGGGATGTTATGAATGATGCTTGCTTCCTAATGTACCTGATGTTAGAGACCCTGTTCTCTCGACGTTGACCAGTGCTAACAATCCTTTACTAGCGTTTCTGGATAGCACTTGAGTTCCTCTTTAAGCAGACAAGTCTGGACATAAGACCACAGAGAAGAGATTTTATAAAGGTTTGTATAAAAAAATGCATATCTTTTGAGGTTGTTAAATAGCATTTTATGTCTCAGAATGAAAAAGACAATCTATGTTTATCCTTTAGGAAAAAAACAGATGGTTATTGTAGGGTGCAGGGAGAACAAACTTGGAGAAATGGGTTGTTTACGATGAGGACTTACATAGAAATTAGAAATAGGTGGGGATGAAAGTGAAAAAAAGAAGTGCTTAGGAGGCAATATGGACAGAATGTCATATGTCCAGAAAAATTCTCAGTTTGGAGCCATTTTCATTCAGATTTTCTTTTAAACACCCAGTCTGGTCCTCTGAACTGAGATGTATGGAGAGATAGCAACATCATGTCTTTAGAGGCTGAATAACATCCAAAGAAGCTTGAACTGCGTTGAGATCCATTTTCGGGATGAACTTTTGTGGAAGAAGTGTTGCAGTAATCACTACAGGGCTGTTCTGTGGTGGTAGTGAGAGTGGAACTGACTTGCTGAGAAAAAAGGGAAGATGAGACACCAGAAAGTGTCTGAAGTTAGTTACTATTCACTAGAGGAAATATGAGAAGTTTCGAAATCCCCCTTCAGAGGATTAGTACTACCATTTAAGCATTAGGAAGATCTCATTAGTACAGCCAAGTTCTCTATTAATAGCTCCATTCTTAACCCACGGAGATGTCAATGTGATCAGAACTCAAGCCACTACCTCCATTTAGAAGCAGAGCTTCCTTGCTTTGCCAGGTTGCTGCTGAGGAAAGAAGGTTTTCAGGGCATCCAAACCTGGTGCAAACATAATCCTAATGGCTACAAGGCATGATGCAGAATACAGGAAACAGGGCCCATTTCTTCTGCTCACTCAAGTGTTAACTCTCGTCAATGAGAAATTAAAAGAAAAGGACCTATTTGAACAAGGGAATACAAGTTGGAATGGGGCTGACCCACTTTCTTTCTTTTCTTACGTGGCACCTCCTAAATCATGCCAGTGAAGATGGATTATACTTTCAGTCATGAGATAAACCTGTAAACTAGTTCTTGTCTGCAGCACTTGTGTATTATAGATCTTGTGTCTCCTGAAAGATGAATAATTACAGTCCCTGGGGAGATACTCTTAGAAAATGCAGTCATCATGGATTCTGCAGTGTGGGATAGCTATATGGACAACGATGATAAAACAAAGAGCCTTCTTCTTGTCCCCGACAGGCATGAAAGTGAAATAGGAAGAATAAACAGCTCTCATTAGATTAATGAGCAAGGCTTCCAATTTATGGACAAGTTTCTGTTTCCCTTGCTTTGATAAAATAAATACTATTTGGTGAGGACCTCTAAATGCCATCAAATCAAACCGTGGTATAAACCAATTGCATACGCCTTGATTTAAAGCAGGCTTGCCCCAACACAATGTCATATGGAAAGAATGGATCCTTCAGAATAAATTGACTGGATTTTCTTTGCTTCTTTTCCTGTTCGGCAATCTGTCTTCGTTGAAACCTTGGTGAATCAGATAACAAAACCTAATGAGCTGTGCATCATAAATCTGTAACTTATCTCATGGATGAATTCTTCCCTGTGCGTATTACCCTATTTTTATAATTTCAGGCATACTCATTATCCAAGTGATACATGCAGAAGAGTCTGTAAGAATTCTCTTCGAGCATATGCTCCAAATATAACCTACAAAGGTGGTACATAGCCTTTCTCTTCCAGGAGCCTTTTTGGAGTAAGTATTTGAAGACCATGTTGTAAAGAATGTAGTGCATAGGACACAGCTGTGGTTATGAAGCAAATGAGCTTTTCAGGTCAAGATATCTTCTGGGGTAGATGGAGAGTTCCTTGTCTGCAGCAGCTTATGTACAAAGATCACTAAGTGATACTTTTCTGTCTGCCTCCGTTCAGTACCACTGAACCAGGCAGTTGTCCTAACTGGTACAGCTGGTGCTCTCACTGCCACTCTGCATGAACAACAACAGCATAATGGTCATGGAGACCCAGGTACCCCCTCATCAAAAGATGTCATGCACTCCAAAGGGAGTGTGGTCAAGCTTACATTACCTGTGCTTACCAAAAATTTTCACCATCATATTCCATTTAACAAAGAAGCACTTCTCTGCACACGCGTAGCTCCTTTAATGCATTGGCCTAGGATTGATCTGGGTAGAACAAAGGGGACAGGATTTAATAACTATGCAAGGCGAAATGACCCTTCCAGAAAGGTGATAACAGCTGTAAGGGCATGGAGACACAGCGCTTGAAATCTTTGCGCAAATGCAAGGAAATCTCACGGTTTTGCCTCTGGCATTTGGGCTCAAAGTGGGGAAAGGACCAGCAATGTCTTCAGCTACCTCATTAACTGAACGCACAGCTTCTCTCCCAGGAGCAGGGAAGGGTGTTTGTCACTCTCCAGCTTAAATGATATATTTCAAAGCCACTGTTGTTAGCTTCCAACAATGCCTTAACCTTGAAAGCAGTTTATCTGAAGAAAAGCTTGAAAGATTAAAGCATCTTCTAGCTCTAGGAAGACAAAAGATGGTCAGCATTTACAAAGATTAGAGCCTAAACACAATAGGATGCTATTCAGGACAAGTATTTAGATTTTTATTACTGTTTGTACTATTGCTACCACCAGTACTTTTGTTACTATTATTATTATGAAGACAAACACAAAAGCTCTGTGAATATGTTCCTCAGTATACAATACCTAATCTCTCCAGAATGACAGTGATTACATAAAAAATGGAAAGGAAAACATCGGTATGAAGCAAAGTCACAGCATTTAAGCTTCATCAGTCCTTAGGAAGAGGCTCTGTGACCAATCCAAAAAAAAAAAACCCACCCAAGATGTATTGATTAGACATGAGAACATAAAAACACATACCTGCTACAGCTTCACATACAGGAACCAAGCAAGGTCTTGTCCAATTTTTATTATATTATATAATACAAAATTGCTCGGACTAGCATTAATAGACTATATTTGATCTGATCATTGCAAGCTCTCTATCTGCACATAGTGTTGAAAATTGGTATCAATATCACATTAGACTGGAATCAATAACAAAACTCAAAAGCTCTTTCAGCTTGCCCTAGTATAAAAGCTAGAAGTAAAAATCCCAACCTTTTCATTGTATTTCTTAGAACTCAAAATCCTGCTTCAAGATACCTAGACCCCTAAGCTGCAGTGCAGCCATGTTACATGGATTGCCAGCGTTAACTGAAGGTGGTGTTTCTCCCAGTGTCTCTAGTCATGGTCCATTTTCTGGTGGTGAGCACTCCCATGTTGTTTTAGAAAATAGCATTTCGCCATTCAATACTTTGCTTGTCGGCGTTGTGTCACAGAACACTGTTCTGTCAAGCAGCTTGAAAAGGGCAGTAGCTTGCAGAGTGGAGGAAAAAAAAACAATAAGAGTTTGCACAAACTCAGAAATTCTGGAACTTTGGGCTTCTTGCTCACAGTGAGTCACAACTTCATGGCCGGGCAGGATGCTGCATGCTCCTTCTGAAAAGCCCCTTCCCAGATGCATGCTGTCTGCCATGGTCCAAGCCCAGAGTGAAGGCAGTTCCCCCATCCCGTGCTCCTTCCCAAGGCCCATGTTCCAGGGAAGGGATCCCACAGCGGGAGACAAAGGGTGAGCACCAAGGATTGTCTGGCAAAGGCAGCGTTGTCATCTTTGAGGAGCATTTCTGCCAGAACGGGAGTGAGAGCATTAACTGGAGAAAAACTGGCAGCTAGAATAGCATGCAGAAATCTAGCCCAGCTAACACCACCTGAATGTGCATAGGCTCATCGAATCAACAGCAATACCTCCCAGCCTCCAGTGTGCAAAGGCTGGGAAAAAGCAAGCTTTTGTGTAAAATCTTCTTGTGAGGTGTGTGAGATGAGAGGGATGGCTTTAAAAATTCCTGTGAGCTGAGAAACCATGCTCTGCTCTCACCATGATGGGTACTCTTCCAAGAGCTGGAATAACAAAAGCTGTTAGCAGAGCCGTGGGAGTGAGCCAGAGTGGCCATCGGAGGAGAGCAGCGGGAGGAGAGAGGGAGCAGGTAAGAGAAACAGGTCAGCCCATCAGATCAGATCAGCCTAAATAGGGCCTTGCAACTTGTCAAAAATTAATAATCTCAGGCTGAGAGGGAAGGTTACAGAGTGATGGGAAAAGCAACCCACGAGGCTCCGCTGAAGACAGACATTGTTTGAGCTGTGCTTATATTTTAACAATTAGGAATTGCTACTCTATTTTGTCAGAGCTTTTTTTCTCCCCTTAATAAGAATGTTGTTTATCAACAATTTGGTCTCTGTTTGGGGGAGGGATTCACTCTCTAAACACAAGAAAGTGCACTATACTTTTCCTAGATTTTCTGGGAGAAGTTCCCTTAAACTTGGACCTTGCCTCTGCGGCTGCCAATCAAGTCCTGGTGAAAGAGATGCACATACCTCGTTTTGGAGGCTACCAGTTGTGCATTGCTTGTTACTAGTGGAAAATTACCCTCAGGTTTATCAAACTTGAGAAGAATTGTGACCACTCACAGGTCAGGGAATGCTATTGTCTTTCTCTGGGCACAGTGAGTTGACAAAGTCACCAGGGATTGGGCCAGTGAGGGATTTTCACCAGGGCCATTCCTCCACTGACTGCATCTGAAGGAAGGGGCTGGGCCTTGTAAGGGAGACTCTGAGAGGTCGCTTTTGTGGATGGCTGGCTGCCATCCCCAGGTCTTCTGAGCCAGCCATGGTGCTCCTGTGCTCTCGCCACATCTCTTTCATCCTCGAGGTATTTAGAGAGCTTGTATTCAAGGTGTGGAACATCTGTGTGATCTAGCCTGCTTTATCAAAACATAAAATGCCATCATGGCAGATAAAACATGTCCTGCATTATAGGTGGTTAATTGTTATATAGAGGGACAGGGAAAAGGGAGGAGAATGAGTAGATTCAGGGATTTTCGGGGTGTGGAGCAGAGCCCTTGACTTGCCAAAACTGAATGTTTCCAGGAAGGAGCATTCTCACATTTCTAGGTCCTGCTATCCAGAGAAGGATGTTTTGTTTGGTTTGGTTTGGTTTGGTTTTTTTTGTTTTGTTTTGGTTTGGTTTGGTTTGATTTGTTTTGGTTTGGTTTGGTTTGGTTTGGTTTCAACAAAATCCTGTTTTTGATGTGGCTGCTTTTGAGCTCCATACTACTCTGCAGGCGCTCAGTTTGTCTCTGAAACAAGCATCTGAGTTCACTCGAGAGGACACTAACCTCCAAACATACTTTACTGGGATCAGGTACTAACTTGCAGAAATAAACTAGAATCCTACATATAACCTTTTTACGTATGCTCTTGTAAAGAAAGGCCTTTGCCTTGTCATGCCACGTCTCCTTCCCCGCCATTCTGGTCTGCAAGGCAGAGAGATATTCGTATAGGCTGTAATATTTAAAGAGATGTCAGAGGTGTTATATATAGTGCTAGAAGAACGTTAGGTACCAGCTGGTGTGTGTGCATGTGCACCCCTCATCCCTGCCTACCAGATGAAATATACATGAGACCTGCTCAAGTGTTTATCAGTTCTTTCCACTGGCTGAGCCTGCAAAAATGCTCTTGTAGATTACTGGGTAGAAATGTGTCGTTTGGAGGTAAAGGGCATTAATACTTTGACTGCTTTCTGCATGTATATAGTTATCCTGAGTATAGTTGCACCAATTATTTTACCATCTGAAATCACTCAGCTGAAGAGTTCTCCTGTTTGTCTGTATATCTAGTATAGGGAACAATTTTTCTTTGACTTGAGTTTGATACAGTCCGCTAAAGGAGAAGGTTATGGTGGTAAACAAGGCACAAACCACATATGGGTGCGAGTCTGCAGAAAGATGTGCAGGAAAACGAGTGAATAACAGTACCCGAGGGAGTTGCAAGGAGCATTAATTCATATGCTCCTCTGCTGCCTGATGCCTCTCGTATTCTCAGTGGAAATACTCCAGGTCACCGAAGAGGTGAACCCTTATCACTTCCCCAGAGCACAGCAGTCACTTTGCATCTCCCTGCTCCAGCTGGAGAGAGTGAGGAAAGTCTTGGTAAGGATGTAACTGTCAGGAGGACCAACCCGGTGGCACTTGAGTTATTACAGGAAAATGGAGTACAAGTCTTGCTAGGAGCCTGGTAAAAGCCAAAGGAGAGCATCATTAAAAGGTGCGCTGTTACAGATGCTCTACAGCTAACAAGAGTGATGCTCCCCGGGGGGAGCAGACCCCTGTCCAAAGCACTGTCTTGCTTGCCTAAGATGGATCAGCAAGGAGATGTACTCTAGAAAAAGCTAGAGCCAACATTAACAGCAGAAGTACAGTCAGCATCTTGACAGGGAGCATTCACAAGATAATTTATCACAATGGAGGAAGATAGAGTACGGACCATGGTAAGTGTTTGTGTAAGAGAAGGGCAGTTCTGCAAAACAGGCTTATTGATATGAAAATGAAAAATGAGGAGATTTTTACATTTCCATAGTTGAGGAGACTTGAAGATGCAGCTCATTCATTATTTTTTATGCTACCTTTCTCCATTAACTCTTCACGAGTACTTAGTTGCCCCTACAAGAACATCTCTTCTGGTTTTTTTTGCTGGCTGCTTCTCTGTGAAGAGCCACTCAGAGCTCAGTGCCGTTAGGCTGATGCTCAACACCTGGGGGTGGTTGGGAGCCAAATGTAGCCTTAGGCCGTATTGCTGTTCCTCTGACTGTTGGGCTGGCTGGGACACCAACTGACATCAAGTCAGGGCATGGAATCACTCACAGACCAGAGCATTAAAAGCATGGTTCCTCTGTGAAGGTTTATGTGTTGGCAAAATTCCTGATCACTTCTTCATTTTTCAGTGCCTGCTTTTCCTTTGACAGCAGTGAGCTAACCTGGAACGGCCTGTTAGGTAAGAGACACTGGGTGTTATAGGTTCACCCTTCTAGACTAGTGGCTTTCTCTCATTGGCTCAGGAGTACTTAGTGCACCTTCAGTGAGAACCAATGCAGCCTAAGGTGAACTTCTCCTGGTCACTCTCCTTCAGCCCTGAACCAACCTCCCTTGCCTGCTAGCCAGTGCCTTTTCTGAGGCCTCATTCTGAAATACGGGCTCGAGATGAGTCATTCATTGCAGTTGTCTCTCCCTAGTGACTCTAGGAGGCATAATTCAGTGAAGGAGCCTCAGGTTCAGATGGCCAATGTCAGATGAATCCATCTCAAAAGCACACTGTCACACAGGGAGGTGGTGGCGGAGCACAAAATGGGAACCAGGTCCCATGGCCTTCATGTGGGGATCACTACCACTGGTCTATCTGGTGGAGGATACAGGAGGTTGCCTTGTAAATCTCTTAGGCAATGGCAGAGATTGCTGTGTGTAAACGTTGGTTTAGTTTAATAACAGAGCTATTAGGAAGCTGGCTGGAAGGCTGTACAGTGTATCCACATTAACAATTGGCATGGCAGGGGTCATGACAAGGCAACCAGAGATGGGAGGTTGCTATTTCCAGAGTCCAGCTACAGATTTCTTTTGCTAAGGCAAGGTGTCAAGATATCCCTGGACATTAAAAAGTGAATTTCTTGAACAAAAGGTTCACTGAGCTGTCCAGGAGCTGTTTGCAGGGAGAGGATATACAGATGGACAGACTGCCACCAGGGGCCTGAAGATGCAGTGCCTGCCTGCGCTAGGAACAGGTCAGAGGAGCAGCTAACCCTGGAACTGTGACAAATCCCATGTCTCAATCTTTTACACACTGGCTTTCCCATCCCTCTAATCCTTTTTGTCACCTGTCCCCAGGCCCCTGCTATTTTTACCATATCTCTTCTTGGATCTGAAATGGCCGGAATGAAAGACAATCCTTCAATTTATATAGCGGCACAGAAATAATACTAAAAAATCTCCCCTGTGGAATCTGAGACAACAACCAGCATAGAATAGCAGAGGTCTTCAGTGAGTGGCCAGGACCTTTTTTCTGGACGGTTACAGTTAGTGCAGGACCCAAGGAGGCACACGAGCTGTTCAAGGGGTTTCCCTCGGTGTGCACTGCAGGGCGTGTTTCTGCCAGTGGTGCCTGTTGTTTGAGGCTGGGGTGCCCCTGCTGCATCGGGGCTGGCTTCTGACTGCTGGCAGAGCTCTGCCAAACCCGGCAGAGCTGGAGAGGTGCAGCCTGAGTGCAGGCGGCACAGATGTTTGCCTGCCGGGGGGCCTCAAGGAGCATCTGGCTCCCAAACACCTCCCTCCTGAACCTGGCATTGGGTAACAACAGTAACAAGGGAAAGCTGTTTTTCTCCCCCACCTGTCTCCATCAGTGCTGATCACACTGATCACAGCCCAGCTCCATCATGCTGCTCTCTCACTCCCCCTCCTCAATGGAACAGGGGGAGAAAATACGATGAAAAAAGCTTGTGGGTTGAAATAAGGACAGGGAAATTGCTCACCAATTACTGTCACAGGCAAAACAGACTCGGTGTAGGGAGATTAATGAAATTTATTGCCTATTTCTAACAGACCGGAGCAGTGAGAACTGAAAGCAAACTGCAAACACCTTCCTCCCACTCTCTCCTGCCTCCTCCCCCCGAGCAGTGCATGGCAGTGGGGCTGCTATCAGCCCATAACGCTCTGTCTCTGCTGCTCCTCCATGGCCACTCTCTGCCCTGCTCCACGTGGGTCCCTCCCACGGGACTCCATCCTTCCCCAGCTGATCCTGCATGGTGTTCCCACGGGCTGCAGTTCCCCAGGCACTGCTCCAGCACAGCTCTGTACCATGGGGCCCACCCGTCAGGAGCATGCTGCTCCAGCAGCTCCCCCAGACTCCTGCTAGGTCCGAAACATCAGCCCACCCTCAGGCTCCTTCTCTCCTTTTTCAAGCCTGCGCTTCATCCTACAGTCTTCCTCACAGTGACATCAGAAAAAAGAAAAAGTGTGTAACAGGCAGAAAAATCAAAACTATCGACATGGCTGCTGATTTCAGTAGTGACTCATCCGCAGCCTCACACCGTGAGAGCTAACTTTCATTGCTCATTATAAAACAATATCTCCGAGGCAGGGGGGGCAGTGCTCCGTGCTGCCAATAGAAGACGTTTAACATGGAAATCTCTGAGTGTAATTTACCATCAGGCATGCCCGCCTGCATGCACACACAGCTAATGATGGTGTTAGCCGCCTGACAAATTGCGGGGCCTTGCACGTTTGACCTCCTCCCCTGCCCTGCCTGCAGTATCGCATCTCCCAGGGGGTTCATCCTGACATCCCACCCCGGAGCAGCTTCCAGCCACTGCCATTTTGGGTTTCCTGCCTACTTATTTATTTCCAAAGATCCTCCCATCTCTCACCTCCTGGGTAACTCTGTCTCGACTGACACCACATGCAGGGCTCGGTTTTGTGCCCAGTCTTGCTGGAGAATCAAATGCCTTATCGTTCATCTGACTAGCAATGTGAGCTTCTGACAGTGGAAAGGGGAGCTTCAATACCTTCTGAAGAGATATTTAGCTTTTGCCTTTAGCCCTGAGTATTCTCCAAATATTGGACTTCAAAGCTGAGACCTTTTTCTATGTAGAGCAAACTTATTCTGGACATTTTTGTCTTGCTTTGGATTGATTAAGTTTAATCTTCCTTTCCTTCCAAGCCCTGTACTGTTCACCTTACAGTAACTAGGGCTTGAGAAGGAGAGAGATCTAGGAACAGTCCCAATAAAATTTTTAAAATGTCCTCAAGCCTTGCCAAAATAGTTTTTCTTTAGAAAATGCAGTGTGTAGCCTTGATTCAGTGCATTGTTATCTTCTTCTGGATTTTAGAACAAGTACTTAACTGCTGCATACTAGCAGATCAAAGCATGTGTTTAAACACTTTGCTGAATAGCATCCATATAAAATGCATGATGTTGTGCTACAAGGTTTTTCCTTCACCCATTCTGAGCTGAAAGCACACAAATTCTCTGGTGGCTTTGGTGCTTGTGACTAAAGGAAGCCTCTCCCATTCAGCCAGGTAAACAGCTTCGTACCACACTATCCAATGTCCTCACGATCTCTTTCTACTGTGTCTATTTGGGCCTCTTTATCCTAGCACTCAGACAAAATACTTCATCAGATACGTTTGTATCCTAGCCTGGCAGTAAATGACCTCAAATTGTAGCATTATGTTTAAAAAATTTCTTATGTAAAGACATTCCCATTGCTAGAATGCATTAGAAGGAGTCAGTCCTTGACATATAGTCTAATTGGTAGATCGTGATTTTAATTGCTAAACTTCAATAAATGTCAGTGTTTGCCCTGCTCCTCTCCCTCAGATCGTCTGCTTTTGATTTCTGATGATTTGCAAGCTTTCTCTTACTCGCTCCAGGTTTCTTCATTTCTGTTTGGTTCCAGAAGAGTTGTTTCCCATTTCCCTCTACCTGCAATGCAAAGGCTTCCCTTTGCTCTTATCAACCTGCATGTTGTAATTATAATCAGTAATGAAAAGTCAGCAAATGGCAATTTAAGCAGTTGCTTTTCAGTAAAAATAGATGCTGGATCCTCTTGAGCAGGCAGGGTAGACGCTGAGCCTGTCAGTCAGGAACTCTCACGCTTGGCAGGGCGATTTACTTGTCTGATGTTCCTACTCGTTCTCCATCATAAAATAAAAACATTTCACTTGTCAAGCATCTACCTTTTTTTGGGATGCGTCTCGCATGCACACTGCTCGGCCATTTGAAACTCAGCTGTGCCTCTAGCACTCAGACAGCTCAGCCAGACTGTATCCTAAAGAGGTTTCCCAGGAACCCATTGAAGCATCCTGAAAGTTCAGGGACTGCACAACAGAAAGATTTTTTTATTTTGTGATTTTTCTACACAGAATTAACTCCTTACAGAAGCAGGATAGAATTTGTGAGTTCTTTGAAACAGGGAAATAAAACCAACAAAATCCTCTGTCTAGTGAAGTCTCCGCTTCTAGAAGAGCTTGTGATGAGCAAGCAGGTCCAGCACTGTGCTAGCAGTGGATCTGGCCTCCCTGCCTCACTGGGCTTGGCTGCCCCTCAGTGATTTTGAGCTGATGCCCCAAGTGTAGCCATGGTTCTCCGGGTCATTCCACCTGGATCCTGACTGTAGCCATCAGCATTTCTCCTTAACTTGTCTCTGACCTTGACTGCCCAGCCTGGCTTCCACACCTCATCCTTGCTGGCACCAGGAAGGACAGGTTCTGACCGTACTGCAGTGTGGCTGCAGTTCCCAGCGCATGCCATCCTTCTCCTGGATGTCTGTTCTCCCGACACCACACAGATCCTCCCACCGTTCCCACCCCCCAGCTGCAGCCCTCGGTGGGAAGCCTGCTGTGCTCGGGGATCTGGAAGCTATTTTAAGGCATGAGGCTCTTGCCATGCAAATCAAGGTAGCGTTGCGTGTTCTGAAAAATCACCACCATTCAGTTCATCAGCCAGTTATTCATCTCGCACTGTAATTGTGGCTTGTATGCCACTCACCATCTCTAGGTGCATCAAGTGAACTGATCTCATATTTAAGAATTTGCCAACAGTATAACTTGATGCAATTATTTTGACAAAGATTTTCCAGCACGGGGTTTTATAACACGTTTTTTCCTGTGTTCTCAAGTGAGGAGATAACCTTCGTAATTTGAACAACAATGTTTATCCTCCTATAATTTACACCTGGGAAACAGAAGCATGAGGTAGATGGAGTGATTTTCCTGTGTTCGCCCAGGAGGACAGTTGCCAAACTGAATTAAAATCCAGAGCTCAATGCACTAACTCATCCTCTAGGCCACGTTGCCCACAGCAGCAAGTTCTGCTGTACATAAGCTGAGATGCAAAAGCGAGCACAAAGCTGATTTCAGGAGAAGCCAAAATGCTCCTCGAGCTCAAGGGTGACGTAGGTAGAGTAAGAGGATAAGCTAGCTGAAGAACAAAGCACTAAGATATTGGGAGAGTGGAAAAGGGCACTGACAGTATGAAGCCACCTCTTTCCTTGGTCAAATGCGGCACCGATTAGTGGTTGGTTAATATTTAACACAACATATGTTTTAGCATTAGAGTAATGTGCCAGGACAAAGGGCGTCACTATTTTGATAAGCAATTGAACTTTCAGCAGTAAAGAGAGGGAGATTCAAAGCAAATAAAAGGATTGGCACATGCTGTGGCCTGAAATTTTAATTTCCTATCTTTTCCAATTATATTAAAGGCAAAGCAAATGACTCTTATGTTGGCGGAAGATCTTAGGGCATTGCATACTCAGTTGAAAGCTTTTGCATTACAGCAGCTTAACAAATTACCACCCATCTGGTAAGCCATCATATCTGGCCCCATGTGTGCTCTTAGCAATCCTTACATTATGAGCTAGAGCACAGCAGCGTTGCTGGGTTGGCCTGTCCCTCAGAGGTGCTAATGCCATTTGTTTGGGAGGGCGACAGCACCCTTTGGCCAGGTGGTAGGAGCTCGCAGCCATCTGCTGAGCTTCTGAAACATGTGGCAATAAGGACTGGGAGCTGTTGTCAAATCTCCACCTTCTGCAAGATGGATCCTGAGGGGCAGGGAAATGACGGGAGCTGCAGACATGAAGCTTTCCGGGCTTTGACCCAGCCATACCTCTGGCAGACATCTGCAGTCTCTTCCCCATGTCCTAGGCTGACAAATGACACCAAAGGCACATAATGATGGCCAGCTGTTTTCTTGCTTGGAAAGTAAGAACCATTCTTACCAATTCAAGTGACTTAATTGTTTTGAGAAGGTCTTTAATTTGCAGGTTGTACCTTCACTTGTACCGATGCTGCTAAGATCGATTCCTTGCGTTAACAAGAAGGAGCAGTGCCTTGGTGTTCTTGCAGCATGCACTTTCAGATTAAATAGCAAACATCAGAGTTTGGCAGGACAAGAGGAGACAGTGGCACTGAAGACATCGATCTGAGCTACATGTCTCTCCCAGAACCGTGCAGGTTTTGCTGTACGCAGAATCAAATATGTCAAATGGCCACTAAAATGTAAATGTTAGCAGTCAAGGTCACCTTCCAAGGGATGCCGAGCAGCGTGCCCCAGGCAGGCCCCATTAGCAGCGGCACTGACAGTGTTCCCACCACCTTCTCCTCCCCCAGCTCTTCGCTCCGTGCTGAGAAATATTCCAGAGGCAAAAGTCTTTCCTATCTGATGCTAAAAAGCTGTTCCCTCCTCCCAGCCAGCCAAGGCTCAAGTTTAATAAAAATCCTCATTAGTTGTCATCTAAATATTCAGGAGGCCCATGCCACACATTGCAGCTGAGTTAGGCAAGGCCAAAGCAGGTTCTAATTAAAGATGGGGCCAGATCGAAACCTTGGGTCAGAAGCCAATACCATGTGGAAATTTGGATCTAAGTGCTGAATGCTATTGATGAGGGCAATCTCTTCAGTCAAAGCCCTGGGTTCTACCTGGCAGTGCTGCTGCAAACCCTTGGAGTGACCCTTTGATTTAGTTGCCCTGCACAACGTGAGGGAAATTCTCTGCCTGCTTCGTTTTGATTAAGGGATGGGAAGCTTTAATTAATACAACATGATAGTGAAAATATTATCGGTGGAGTGGCCCCTGTTGTTTGTTTGCGTATTAATTTTGCATTTTGCATGCTTTTTTTTTTTTTTTTAACATGCTTGCTTTTTAATTCTGTGCGGCTGTGCTGGTGAGCCTGTAGCCACATCGCAGTGTTCCTCACAGAGCCCCGGGGAGCAGAGTGCTAATAGCTACTGGGTTTGGCACCTGAGGAGCCACGGGAGGTGCTTGGGGATTGTAAAACAAAAGAAGTAGCTGGGCTTTCCTCTTAACATAATCATTAGGGAAAGACTGAAAAATCAATGATATTTCGTATTTTGTATTTCTGTCTTTATGTTTCGGGGTCAGCAATGTACTGAGACAGACATGTGGGACCAACAAGACACCGATTTCTCGTATTTGTTGCTCATGTTCTAGCCTTAGCAAAAGTGAAATATATATATGTATTGATTTCAATTCTGCAGCAGAGGTAGAGTGCTATATGGCTGTGAGGTCTACAGCACAAAAGAGAAATCCTGAATCTGAAATTCTGTGGCCAGCTATGGTCACCTTCCCTTGCAACTTATGCTGCAGAATTGCTCCCAGTTTAAACCTTTTTCTTTCTTAATCTACTGACATCCAGAAGGAGCTGAGCTCCCCTCCAGCTGAGCAGAGTTGCTGCTTTCATGCTGTAGCACTTACTGGGCATTTGCAATGAGGTTTTCCCCCTGCAGCTGTGTTTCTGTCTGGGAGGGCTCCTGGGCCACAAAACCCCATGGCTTTGAGCGGTGGAGATGCTGTGGCAAAAACTGAAGCTGGAGCTTGGACACATTAGCACATCTCCCTCAATTCCTGAAACACAGGCTAATGTTAGCACTTTGCTTTTGACAGAGGCCTCAGCTGGCGGTCAGGTATAAATACTGGCTTTCCAGCCACCAGGAACACTGTGTTCTCCTGATAGACTGCGACTGGAGCGGCTCAGATGTCCTAACCAAATGTAAGTATCTGCATCTGAACTGCACGCCTCCATTTGCTTTAAGGCTGGTGGCACGGCATAGACATTTCATCTCACCCTAAAGGCTTCAGAGACAAACCACAGAGTGCCTATGTCTCTTTCCAGAATACAAGTTGTCCTCTGGTGACTTGCTTATATGCAGAATCTGCATAGTAGGCATGGAGAGCTGAATGTCACTTGTCACACAGATGACCCACTGAGGCCAGAACCCTGCCTTCACATTTTCAAGGAGTTTTAGTGAGTGGTATTTAGGCTAAGGGTTTATGGGTATAGAACTCAGAGACTGAGACATTGTTACTCTGCTTATTCACCTATGCCCAGAGCTTACAGAGCCCCTTTGCCCCAAAGCATCTTTCTGTTGAGCTTAGATTTGGACATATTGAAAGTAATTACATTAAACTTGATGAAACTTTTTGAAAAATTGATATCTGTTTCTCAGCTGACTCTGCTTTCTAGCTGCACCTGAGAAGCTCTGAGGTGTCCATGCTGGACTTACAAGGCATTTTTCTAAATGGCATCTGTGTTACACAGTGAAAAAGTAATAAATAAAAAAACAACCAAACAAACAAAAAAAACCCCCCAAACTCTGACACCTTGCAATGTTCCGATGGCCTTAAAGATTCAGGGTCTTTTGTTTTTCACAGAGCAATATTTTCCATTAATCACTTGGCAACCCAATGGCCAGAGAATGAAGAGCAGGTTATGTTCAATGTGACCTCAGCCAGAGCTGCAGCTCCTGCCCTGCCAGCTCTGTTGATCCCGACAGTGTTTGCCTGGAACACCACTACCAGCTGCAGTCAGCCACACACACACTGGAATGCTAGCTGCTTGCTGCAGAAAGCATTATGAATATTGTTAATGGAAATTGCATGGTGCTGGCAGCAGGCTAGAACTCAAACAACCTTTAGGAAGTAGCTGAGAGAAGAAATCAGAGCTGATGAACAAACATTAATATTTCCTTCAGTTGTGTGACACTCCTGTGAAGATTTGCATAATTAATCTTCAGCAACAAAACATTTATGATGCAGTTTAATAATCTGTGTGATAGGCAGGTCATGTTAATTACCATCTTTCTTCCTGGTTTTAAAAGCCATTGTTCCCAAGCTCTTAGCTGAGGAGTGACCAGCTTGTATCAGCTTGCCGACAGAGCAGCAGCTTTGCAGATGATTAATGCCTGAGTGCCTGACACTAACCAAGGCTCTGTGGGACATGTCCGAGCCCTTCCCTTCCACAGGCTTTGCATGTGACTGGGAGCAAGTGGCTTTGGACACACTTCTGCGTTGCTGATACTCAGCAGCTGATAGCCCAGCAACTGCTATCTCATATCCCAGTTGCAGGTTCACTCACATCCCTCCTCCAACAAAGGCGAGCTGTGGGGCTCTGTACTAAAACACATGTAAAGTTGTGTGTGTGGCTTGTGGCTGTCTTTTGTTTTTATTTTTTTAAGATGCCTCTCTGAGAGATTTGTCCTTGCTAAATCCTCTTGTGTCATTGTTTGCTAAAGAGGTGCAGGGGGAAACGAGCAGCTGGAGAGGGACTTCAGGTCAGCACCAAGAACCTGTTGCCAGCCTGTTACGAAGGCTTTTCCGGCTCTGATGAGTGTAGAGGAAGGTGAGTGTAGTGGAAGGGTTTCAAGGACAGCAGTAAGGTGGATTTTGCATTTGTTTGGGAATGTGCCGTTTGAAACTCCAAGGGCTATCATGGGGGAGAATATGGTAGAAAAGGAAAGGAGATGCAATGGATCAGCAGTGACTGGGGCAGACAGACATAAACTGCCTTTTCCATGCTGAAAAGAAGATGATTAGATGCTAGGAGGAAATGTTTTACTCAGGGAGTGGTGAGGCACTGACACCGGCTGCCTGGAGAAGTGTGGGTGTCCCATCCCCGGAGGCATTCAAGGCCAGGTTGGATGGGACCCTAGGCAGCCTGATCCAGTGGTTGGCAACCCTGCCCATGGCAGAGGGTTGGAACTGGGTCTCCTCCAACCCAAAACATTCTGTGATTCAGTCTATGATAGCACAGTGACAAGCAGAGCCTTCGCATCAGAGAGAAGGAGCAGCCAGTGGAGGGACTCACCTGAGAGCTGACAGGCTACGAGTGGTCTCTGCAGTGGTGCTCTAGAGGAGCACTGGCAAGGCAAAGCTGTGGTAGTGCTGAATGAAAAGATGATGCAGTAAATGAGACCCAAGATACTGAGTGCCTAACTGAGAGTTTTAGTTGTGTAACTGGATAAGCAGGCCTCGATTCTGTTTTCATTTGAAGAAAAGGTGAGACTGTAAGGTATGGGCTAGATGTGAGAAGCCAAAGCTCACGCTCACACTGTGATCTTGATGTGAGAAAATAGTGTTAACCAAGTGCTTGAGAAAAAACTGTCAGGAGAGGCTGGCCTTTGACAAGAAGAGCTGTGCTGCAGCCTGGCATAGCTGGCTGACCTCTAATGAGCTGCTAACCAAGCAGGTATTGCAGTTTGGACTGGAAGAGACCTTTCCTGTGCAGAGAGAGATCCATCAGTCAAGGAAAGAGCCAGCCAGTCAGTGGTGTTGGTAGACTAGATTTCCCAAAATTAAAGGATGGGAGGAAAGAGGAGGGCAGATTCTTGGAAGCAAAGAGAAAGAGCAGGTCTGGTAGTAATGCAGGGGGCTGGAGAGCTGGGAAGGCTGGAATGGGAATGTGGCTGTGGCCCTGCTGCCCAGTGGGCTGGGGGGAAGCCAAAGAGGTAGGCTGGAAGTCATGATGGTTTTCGAAGGTGTGGGCTACTGCCTTTGAGGAAGGACCCACTAAGATTGAGGTGATGGTTGTATAAGAATAGAAGGTATGGAATAAAGCAGGGAAATAGCACTTTAAGCTAATTTATGTGATAAGCTATTAGAGATGAGAATATACTTGCTCTGTAACTCTCATAACATGCTATTCTTAATTTCTAGGCATGTGTAAAGAAAATTTCCCATCATAGTGGATCAAGAAGTCTCTTAATCACTGTCTCAAGAGACTAGGAGACAAAACCTGTTGCTAGCAGTGTCCTCTCCTTCCAGGCTGTACAACCAGGGCTTCTAAGGTAAAAAATGGTGACTGGGCATCTGTGAGTCAAAGCCTGTTTGGTTTCCTTACCTGAGTAACTCTGCAGAGTGCATACTGTAGTGCTTCTATGCCTTTGTATCCTGTGCTATCTTGGTGTCTGCGTCAGACAGAATCAGAAGAGAAGAATTTCACCCTACAAGAACTGGTATCCTGGCATCAGGCTGAGTATTGTGTAATGCTCTTGGGAAAAGGTTTTAGTGCAGTCATTTGAGACTCTGGTGCCTGAAGAGGATTGGGAAAAAAAAAGAAAAAGAAATCAAATAGGGATCTCGATAAATAGAATTTCAGATCTTGCATAATATCATTCAATGGCAACAGCAGGTGTTTGACAGTACTGTGAACTTCCTTGGAATGGGATCCTGCCAACATGGCTGTGATTCAGTGCAATGATTCAATGACTGCAGGACGGTATCCTGCCAACCAGCCTTCCAGCAGAAAACTGATCACCCCGCTGCAAACACTGCCAGTCCATTAGCATTTCAAATCCCATCTATCTGCATGGCAGTAGAAGGCATGCATCCCCTTCAGGTAATGGAAGGAGGGAGAAAAATTCCCTTTTCTCCCAGGGAATGAAACAAAAAATTATCAGCTGCAATGTTATCTCTGACAAGGAGCACAGGATATGTTTTCTTTAAAGAGTTTGAAAGAAATGGCTTCCTTTTGCTTTTCCTTCCACCTCCAACCAGGAACCTTGTTACAATAAGACAAGAAATTCCCATCAGCTTTCACTTATGCCTTCCAAACAGCACAGAAACTCTACCAACACCCTGAGATGAGCAAGAAAACTCAAGGAGCTGTTGTTTGCATTCCTCTTTACAGATTTTTTTTGACTGCTTCCCTGCACCTGGGAAAGTACCTTTGTGCTCCCTGCGGCTCCCTCTGTGCCCCCACACAGAGCCCCCTGAGTTCCTGCTGCTTGGATGCGTGCACACAAGCTCATATCGGGGACAACCCTTGCATGCTGATA
This sequence comes from Penelope pileata, assembly GCA_013396635.1. Taxonomy (NCBI): domain Eukaryota; kingdom Metazoa; phylum Chordata; class Aves; order Galliformes; family Cracidae; genus Penelope; species Penelope pileata. The sequence continues at coordinate 281,703 of WBMW01000664.1, forward strand.
CCGGAGGCCCTCACCTTGAAGGAGTACGTGAGATGAAACCTCTTCCAAGTAAACTCTCCACCAGGGATGCAATGCTGGTGAAGCAGGCACTATTTAGCTCAGCTCTTCTCTTTCTTCATTTTCCCGTTGTGTAGCAGAAAGAAAACCCAGATTGGAGCTGAGAAGCAATTCTCAGCGCTGCTGCTGTAATCTTTGTTACAGCACAATGTTCTCATCCTTGTCTGGCTCTTTTAAACCTGCTGTAATACAAATAATGATCTACTCCACTTAGGGTGACTTTGTTAAATACTTCTCCTTTATCGTCGGTGCTGCGTAGCTTTCCAGGATCAAAAGGGACTCTTTGAGAGGTGATTAGAGCAGGAGGGAAGGGTTTAGTGGCCTAAGCACTGCATTTGCAATAATTAGGCTCCCTGGTGCGATAGGTTCAAATCCTAGCAGGATTGACTCAGCCCTTCATCCCTCTGAGGTAGATTAAATGGGCTTTCTGTAGTAGGGTCTTTTGGACAAGACCTTAAAAAATACACAGGCACATCGGTTTCTCCTTTTTGCTCCAAAGCCGAATTTTACAAATGTATAAACCAGAGACTTAGGGTGTTTCACACAAACCCAGCTGTTTGCCCAAGGGTTACTTGCCCAGACCTGTGCTCACGGTTGCAGAGATCATGTAGCTCTCCCACCTGCCAGCCTCCTTCCCAGAGGGACTCTTCCGTGGAAATATGTCACACGGTGATGGCTTTTCTGGGACAAAACAAAGCAGTGTGGATGTATCCTGTTACTAAACAGAACCAGTAACCTCTAATTTCTAGATTACTCTTTCAAAACAAACACTTTCTACAATCCATTGGCATTCCCTCACTTGAGGGTGTCTAACCACAACTCTCACAGTGGGCCCAGTCATGAGTTGAACAAGAGCACGAGCTCGTGTAGCACCACGCACTGAAGAAGACTTCATTCTGGTTTTACAAAAACAATCAAGAAAAGCTTTTCTAGGATGATCCCAGTTCTGGAGGAAGTATCATTACTGCATGTCAATTTCATCTGCATGGGAACCCAAGTTCATCGTCACCAAGGAGTGGTTTGTCCCCCAAAGCCAGCCCTTGGGAGTAATTGAGAAGATAAAGGAAAGGATGAAGGAAGGAGTTGACAGTGAAGAGAAGAATCATCATCAACAACAACAAAAAAAACCCACAAGGAAAAGCTTCTTTTGGTGGAAGCAAAAGCTGGGCAAGGGCAGGCAGACTGGGAGAGATGCAGAAGGGTATCCAGGGAAGGGAAGAGGTAGGAGGAAATGAGGAAGAAATTATGAGTGATCACAAAGAAAGCAAGCATGCAGAAATAGAAAGGGACAAGGGAGAGGAACTGCCAGAGGGAAAAGACACAAAAAAGGCTACAGGAAATGCCATTGGAACTGAAGGATAGGGAACATTGCATTTACTCGTAATGGTTGTGTTTTGCTTGCAGAAAAGTGCGCTGAGGAGACAAGTGGTGGTGGACAATGGACTTTTCTGGGCTCCCCTTGCACTTGTCCACAGCTCAGAGATGCAGAGAGCATAGACCAGGTTGGTGTTTTGTTTGTCCAACCCGAGCGTTGTGCGCACAGCTCTTCTCCACCAAAGATAACAGTCTTCCCCATACAACCAATACTGGGGAAAAGGAGGGGAGTGAGAGCGAGAGATGCAAGTATGACTGAATAGCATTCGAGTACAGCTAGCTAATTGCAGCTTCATGTAATCTCTTTCATAGCTGTTATCATAACTGTATATATTTCCAGCCCAATTCGTCTATCTTTTCCGGCCTCCTGTCTTTGCAGCTGTCTCCTCTTCTCTCCTTCCTGATGGCTGCAAATCTCTGCTTATCACCCGTTTTCATGCTGTGTTTTGTCTGTCTCTTTGTGTTCATCCCTGTACCGGCTTCTTGGCTGCGTGTGGCAGTTTCTTATTTCCTGGACGTGGTGAGAGACTTCAGTATGAGCTGCTTGCTTCAGTTAGCATGTGTGACCTTTTGTCTTATTTTGCTTTTCTGGATGATTTAATTTTACACATGTTTACACTGAGGACTAGTTTTGCAAACTGAAGTCGTCAACATGGATGTGCAATTGCTATGTGAGGCAGTAAGAATTAAGACAATTATTTATTTATCAAATTTCTTTTTGTATGAATGTATCCATCCACGACATGAATTTTTCATGCAAGCTCATCTTGAAAAAAACATTCCCTCCTCCCGGGAAGGATTTGAAATCTTTGGGGAATTCCCCCAAATTCTTGTTTTTTTTTTTCTTTAATTGAACTCCGCCGTGTAAGAAGAGCTCCGTCTACAATATTGATTGCAGAAAAACACGCAGACCTGTCAGTCTCTCTTTTCCCAAGGCAAAACTCTCTTATTGTCCTTTCCTGCTGGGGTATAATCTCCCCAAAGACAGACTTCAAACAGTTAAGCTTCTTCCCATTGTATTGGGACTATGTGTAGTGGTCCACTTTACATTCACATTTAACAGGTTTCAAGCTTCAGTGATAAACCAGCAACGTTTTTCCTTCATGACAGCTGTTTGACAGCTTTTAAAAATGGATAAAAAATGGAAAATTGCCCTACGGAGGAAACATCCCCTTCTCTTCATAACTCAGGCTGAGGCATGGCATGAATGAAATAACACACTTAGTACATTCTGGGCACCGAATGCAAAATGCACTGCCTCCCTCTATTCCACTTGATTTGATAATCTAGTACAATTTAGGTCCCTAATAAATTAAATTGTTCGGAAACTTGGTTCACTGCCTAAACTCTGTGCAAGGCTGTGCTATTTAATGATGCTTTTCTTTCTTTTAGTGTTTTATCTTTGGGATAAATAATTCAGCCAAATAAACTCTGTGATCTGCGAGGTTAATTGACACCCACAGTAATTCACAGCTTGTGCGCAGCACCCACATTTGTCTGTTTTTCAGAGTCCTGTAGCATCACCGAATCTCCATCTCGCTGTGGCTCACCGGCCAGGTTCTTGCATTGTCAGAAGCTCTGGTCATTGAAAATGTCACTTTTGCTCCTGAATAGGAAAGGTCTGAGCTCCGCATGCTTGGTCTCTTTCCCTCAAGTAGTTACCTGACTGATTTCTGGGGAAATCTCAGGAAAAATGGATCTAGATGAAAATTAAAAAAAAAAAAAAAAGATGAAAAAAGTAGAATGGAAAAAATGTTGTAAAAATCCACAAATATCTTATTGGGGGATATATTCATAGGCGATGTGTCTGGATGAATGCATTCTTATTAATTATTAAATCACTCTGATGGTCCCCCTCCCCAAACCTGATGTTTATTGAAGAAAAGTAATTGAAAAGGATTCGGCCAGTTCCCCGCCTTGTGTTATACAACAGATATCTCCAGCAGCCCGCTCGCACTGCCTCTCTCTGCTTTTGGGCTAGCACACAGTTTATTGGCTATCAATAAAACATAAGAACTACTCCTGGTATAACAATAGCACCTCCCCGAAACCGTCAGCCTGCTTAGCTCCCAGGAACAGCGTGCTAATGAGGGTGCGCTGCCTTTTGGGCAGATGCTGAGATGTTGTGCTGGGCTGATAGCTGCGTCTCTCGGATCAAACGCTGCGCTGGGATGACTCATGCATTTTACTAATTTATAAGAGCAGTCTTCCTTGAAATCCCCACGTAAATACTATCGCCCTGTTCTCTGTGAGTGACTGCAGCCTTGAAGTTAACAGAAGTAATGGGCACTCCGCGTGGAATAACGAGTCACCGGCATATTCCTTTTCATCCTCCGGGTGGAATAGTTGAATTATAGGTTGTTTTCTCTGTTCAAAAGTTGTATTTTTCCCAGGGACTGCAGGAACAGAAGGGCTGCGTAGACCGGAGCGGAGTGCAGGATGGCAGGCAGGGCAGCACCAAGGCAGTGACCGAAAGGGCCGAGCCTCACTGCTGTGGAGGGAGACTGGAGCTGTATCACAGACCTGGGGGCTGGATGAATGCAAACTTAACATTAGGGTTCATTTATGGCATTCATTACAGTGTCCTTTGGCAATATGGCCACTGAACAGGACTGATGTCACATTCACACCTGTCAGGAGCAATCACCTGAAGGAAATGAGGCTTTTGAAAACTGGATGGGCCTCAGTGCATTTCCTGTTCCACTTTGATTGAAGAAGCGTTTGCATGCAAGTGTTTCAGACTTCCTGGTTTCTACTGGTGTTTTACATCCTTCCATTGGTCTCTGCAAATAAGGATGTTCAGGCACTGGCATGCTTAGACACAGAATATCAGATATGCCATTATAATTCCTGAAGACTATGAACAAACCCAAGAATGAATACATGGTTCATGTCTTCCCTCACTGAAATATCGTGCTGTAGTTGAGCACAAGAGCAGATTCCTAAATTGTCAGAGCAGAGCCACTTCCACAGTCTGTCTCAAGCAGCTGCCACCTCTGCCCACAGACTGATGAGCTCTGCTGTCCCCTGCATGATGTCCTCACCCAACCCTGGAGTCCTCCTGGACGGGATGGGATAACTCATTGTCACATCTCTCCTCATGGGCTTAAAAGGGAATGCAGATGCATAACAGATCTTCAGGCAGCTGCAAATAGATGAGAAGATCCCATCCAAAGTATTGCTGCACTCTAACCAGAACTGAGCCAGTTGTTTTGTGAGGAGTGCAAGGTGCTGATGTGCAGCTAAGATGTAAAATCTAGAAATCTCATGTCTTGTTGCTATCATTAATATCACAAACTGTGACAAATCTGTGTGTGCTGCCAGTAGTCTTCCAAGGTAAACTTCATGAATCTCTTCTCCTCCAGGGATAGTAAGGCTGACAGATGTTCCACACAGCTTCCCTTTCCTCCAACACAGCTGGCGTCTCTCAGGCTGGACACCAAGAAGGCCACACAGGCAAAGGAGAAGAACAAAACTTGGGTCCACAGCAGCCACAGGCCTCTGAGTACTCAACAGAGCACAGAGCCTCTCCTGGGTTTGATCATCTTTGGAGACCTGCGAAATTGCTGGAGGACACTCTTCTAGGAGCTGACTGGTCCTGAGGAATTAACTGTCCCAGAGTGGGCCCTGCAATTTAAGCCCTCAAATCCCAAGGATGTCACTAGGCTCAACAAATCCCTTCTGTGCATTGCTGTTTAGCTACACAGATGAAGTTGGCTGCAGCTTAATGACAAATACAGTAGTTTCTGTCTACATACAGAAAGTGAAATTTGCACGAGAAATAGATGTATTTCCCTGCATAAAAGGTCCATCCAATGTAAAGCTATTGTCGTGACCAAAACCACATTCAGATAGTTATTGCCATTTAAAAGTGTTTTTTTGAGGGGGTAATATGAGTATGTCTTAAGGAAATGTTGGTAAAACTTCCGCTTTGAAAAAGCCTTTCTGCCATACACAATCGTAAACTGCCCTCTTGCAGTTACAGCCCATCTAGTCATTCGCTCCAAACATCCCTAACAGCAAGATAACAGACAGAGGTGCATGTTCTTATTTACATATCTGATATGTTTCTGTGTCAAAGCTATTACGACTTCCAAAATTCAGTATACTGTTCCCTTGGAAAATGCATTTGCCTGTCATCAGGAATGATCAAGATTTCAAATCCACCAGAGGTCTTGTAATTCCCACTAACAATGAATGGGACTCAGGTGTCCAAATGCAGACTGAAAAACCTGACCTATCGTAAAATACAGCCTGTTTTTTGGAAGTGCTATTCACACAAATTCTGTCCTGAAGCTAGTATGGACTTCTGAATGCTCAGCTTTCTTGAAAACCAGACTTGGGCGTACCCAGACAGGCAAACACCCTTAATCATCATTTATTTCTTCCCAATGTGTTAGATGCTTCCAAAAGAGCCTCTTAAAAACATGAAAAAATACATGAGTTTTTCTCAGAATTTATAGCAAGTTTTTAGAACTTGTAATAGGTGTGCAATCCAACAATTAAAGTGGAAAAAAAAAAAGAAATCAGGTGTTAACTGTGTTCCGGGCATTCAGACTCATTCTCTTACTTACTGTGTAGACGAGCCAGTGGGACTCCAGTGGAGGGCCGCCACGATGGTCGGAGGCTGGAGCACATCATGTTCAAGGAGAGGCTGGCAGTTTGCTTATTCCAGAAAAGAGGAAAGAGGGGAGGCCTTACTACACCAAGAGAAATGATGACTGGGTTAAAGGAAACATTTTCTTGATGAAGAGGCTGAAGCACTGGAGCAGGCTGTCCAGATAAGTTGTCAAATTCCAATACTTGGAAATACATCTAAAATTTTAGTTAAAAAATTGACTCAACTACACAAGGCCCTGAGCAGCCTGCTCTAATTTTGAAGTTACCAAATGAGGTACCAGATGATGTCCAAAGGCCTCTTCCAACCCAAACCCTGCTGCGATTCTACAGCATATGCCTGGGCATACTTGGCTAATTACCTCTTTGCTTAGAGAAAAGTGGATTTCCAAGAAATGCCTGAATGCAAATCAGAGAGCCAAAGGCCACTGCGCCAGTGCAGGATAGGGTGTATCAGTTGGAGGAGGCAGCACAGGCCAAAGAGCAGGGTACCTGTGTGAGAAGTGATGCAAGCAGTGAAATGAGAGCCTTTATTGTAACAGGGGGGAAGGCGATGAGGGCAGGGAGCGAGGCTGATATATATGCTGGTGCTTATGCTGTGATGTATGTATTGCTGGGGGCTTGCTTCACAAAGAAATCCTTTCCTAAAGAAAACAATGAGGTTTTTATGTTTTGAATGGCCAAAGCCTTGATGCTGTTCCAAAGCATGAGAGCAGCATCCTTCCTCAGAAAGACATCAGCAGTCCCAAGTGGCTATTTCTGCTTTTGTGGAGAGAGAGAAAGTGGTAAGCGAGAGGAAGAGAAAATGAAGTGTCCCCGACAAGAAAACAGTGTGCCAGGAGCAACTCCTTTAAATACAGAAAGGCGAGAGAACAGAACTCCATTCATTCTCCAGCTTTTTTGTTTTGCCTGCCTAATATTTTCCCTTCGATTTATTTCCTTTTTTGTTGGAATCTTGTGCTTTACAGTGAGAAATCATGGAACTGTAGAGTTTAGAGATACAAGAAGCCTATTAGATCATCTGCTCCACCGCTCTTTGCCAGAGGAGGATTGCTCCCTATGGTATATTTTCTAGTGTTTTGTCCAGCCTTGTTGTAAAAATCCTGAGTGACCAGGTTTCCACCAGTCCCCTAGCAGCTTTTCTACAGCTGAATACATCTTGAGAGATTTTCCTGCTAGCCAGCCTGTGGTTTCACGTTGCTAATTTCACCCCATTTGGCACTTCTGTGTCTATGTAACAGTCTAAATTGTTTCCTCCCCCTTGGCACTCACATCTTCTGAATCTATCTCCTTAGCATGGAGCGTAGTGCGGAGTCACAGAAAAAACAGAACTGAAAGGACTTCTGCTGTTAATACATGCAGAGCTTATAAATCTGATTTTTAAGACAGAATAGATTCCAATAATTCTTATTGTTTCCCACTGTCTTTGTTCCAATTTGTCCATGCACAACAATTCTCCCTGAACGAATTGTTCCAGATACATTTGCATTAAAATGATGTGGAATATAGGTTGCTATTGCCTTTGATTCAAATACCAAGGGAACAGTACCCTAAAATTTCATCAGCATTTTTGCAGCCAAACTGTAATACGCACTTATATTCAATTGACCAGCCACTCTCACTGCAAAGTATTTCAGCATTCCTGCTAGCAGTTTGCCATTGACTACAAGCGTTTTGGAGGATTTTGCCTTAGGTGTGTTATTATGCTTACAAGTGGGAACTCATCTTGTTGTTTTCTCTAGCAATGTCCCCAGTCTCAACAGATCATCTCGTGTTATTTCTACATCCTGACTTGCCCTGCAGTTCCTCCCAAGCCAGGGCCATCTGTGAGAGCCCTTTGTGTGCAGCTCACATTCCCAATAGATTATTAATAAGGACACTAAATCACACCGTTTCTGACACCACAACCACTTATTTTTACTAGATGATTCTGTTGTGTTGCCTAATGCTTTCTCCCTCCCTTATCCATCTCTTGCGTTCCAGTTCAGATTTCCTTTTTCTCCTGGGACCATGTGCTGCCCTCTGTACCTCTTTCTTGTTCTACCCATTTTGGTTCTGATGTAATCTTTTTTTCTTTTCAGAGGACTTTTCCTTTTGTGGACTTTCATGTTTTCTTGGCTTATTTACAGCTGTATTTTAGGAAGACAGGATTGGAAGCAATCTTCTGGATCAATAAATCCAGATCCCTATTATTTCAAACAGCTGTGCCATGAAATCCCTTTAAAATATTAATTGAGCTCCAGTTTGATGAAACTGTAAAACCAATTAAGTTTTTTTACTGATTTTTCTGCAAGAAGGCCACTCTGGAGCTCTCCTGCTTGGATGATTAAAATCTTTCTTCAAGTTTCCAGAATTTGCTCACGGACAGTTTTTACCACTTGTCCAGGTGCCAAGGTAGTCCTTGAGCTTTGTTAGCACTTCTTCCTCTCCGTTGATTCCACTTTTCCTCCCTCAGCATATTTATGGATGGCAATCAGATTCCCTCTCAGCTCTTGCTTTCTGAGGTTGCAGATGCCAGACTCTCCCATAAGCTGGCTGATACAGGTGGATTAGCTTTCAGCAAGCTGTCCCAGGCCTGGGGTGTTGCTTGGGCTGATTTAAGCTGCTTCCTTGCAGGATAATCTTTTCAGGAAAACAACACATTTTCATAGCTGTAAGTTGAATTTATGGTTCACTGCAGCATAAGCATAACTCCTTCTTTCCTTGCATGTTTGTTTCCATTCCTTGGATCATCTTAACAACCCTTCCCTTGCCTGCTGTAGTTTTAAGCCTCCTCCTGGAAGATGAATAATTACAGTTGTGTGCAAATGCCCAGATGAAGTATCCATAACTGAGTTTGTACTGTGGTATTAATGCTTTCATTATTATATAGAAATAGCTCAGTTGGCGTGTTCTTCCTATGGTTAGGTCAGAGTTGTGGTGAAATGAGTCTGCCCAGCTCTTTCTTCTCTGTCATTTCCAATTAGAAAACTTAAACTCCCAGTTGTTGCTTTGTTTGTTTGTTTGCTTGTTTGTTTTGATGTGTAAACTGAGATTTTGCACTATTTTGCTTTTTGCTGTTTCACTTCACCCCACCTACGAGTTAACACAGTCCTTCAGGCAGCCCACTCCTTTGGAAGGCTGTCCAGGTCCTCGTCCCCAGGGCGATGCCTCCCACCTCCTAGCATTCCCTCCTGTTGCTCTTGACTTACTGAATTTCCTCTTTTCCCCAGCTCCGGTACATGAACATCCCAAATTCAAAAAGCTTCTTTTACTGTGGATCCTGACTGACTTTGTGGCTATAAGCAACAGAATCTTGGGTCCTCTTACTAAAGGAACACTTTTTGGTTTTCTGCATATGCTTTTGGAATTCTCTCTCTTTTTTTTTTTACCTCCCAAAGCCTCTGCTGGCTCTATCTTTGCAGCTGCTATGGCTGGTAGGATAATTTGACAGTGTAACTTCCCTATCATACCCATAGTGAAATACAGGCTCAAATAGTGTTATGAGCCTGTTGAAGTATCGTACAATCTCCTATCAAACTATTCTTTTAAAAAAATCATTTGGTTATGTGAGAAGACCAGACAGTTTTCTGTTCTGCCTTTTTCAGCTTCTAGTGTTTTTAAAAAGGTCTGTAAAAAAATTCTGTTTTAAGTAACACAAAATTTCATTTACAAAAAAAGTACTGGTTTCCCTTAAAAGTATCTAGTTGATCCAGTTCCATTACTTATTTGGTAAACTTGTTTTTGCAGCAAGAAAAATATTAATATTGATCACTAGTTAATAACTTGCACTCTTTTGTACCTGTCCGTGAGGACTGGATGGGAAAACACTATTGGTACTGTTGTGTACTACAGAACCATGTCGATTTTGTCATACTTCAGTATGAACAGCAAAAGTAGCTTTGGTACCAGACTGTCTTGTTTTGACATTCTGGGAATTAAGCACTCGTTTTTCTTGTTTTGAAAGCACTGCCTTCCTTTGAATTGTTTAATTTAGCATTCCATTTTATATTGTAATAACATTCCTGTGAAATAAAATCAAAATGAAGTATCAGAGTTGAAATGTATTTTGATCAGACTGAGATGAACCTTCAAAAAGTTTTCTTGGAGAATTTTGAAGCATAAGAGTGAGTTTCATACCTAACCACAGTGAAAACTGACATCAAGACCTTGCAAGTTTACATTAAACAGAATTTCTATTCTCCACACAGCTTCTGTCTCAACGCAGAATGCACAACAATTCAGCACAACCCACCACAGCTAGTTCTGGAATAGTTTTCTCACTCAGGACTTGAAGAACTAGAAAATAATACGAAGGTTTTTCTGCCTGCCTAAGCGGAGGCAGTTTTCTGCCCCGGGATTGGTACGGATTATGCAGCCACACACACTGCTCTGTGAGGGTGGTTTTCTGCAGAGCCGAGATGTTTCTTTTTCCGAGATGAGCTGTCAACATGTTTATCTGTAATAGCCTCAATAACAAGCACAGAAAGAGGAATGAGTAAAACTGGTCTGATGTCAGGGATACGCATTGTGCAGCCTAATTCCAGGCGACAATTCAAACCCTCTTTTATTCCAAGAAGGTTGCCTTTGGCTTCATTTCCACCTATAGCTCATCAATTCACATATCAGCTTCTGGAAAGCAAAGTTTTTCATCCCCAGCCCCCAAGTGTTTCCATGGAGGTGACTATTTGCTGAAGGCCTTGATGATAGAAAGAAATCTAAAGCGTGACTGATGAAAGAGGTCACTGAAAGGGTTTTCATACTTTGTTCTGGCACACAGCAGAACTAGGAAGGTTTCAATAAAGAAAAATATATAATGGGACTTAAGCAGTCAATTCTTTTGAGTTCCCACTCAATCTTTGCCTACAAAACAAGAGAGGGAGATTAAGTACACACAAACACACAGCTCTCTCATAAACGAAAGCCACAAGGAAAAGCTTTTCAGGTGTCTTTATTCCCTGTTCTCTTCTATTTTATTCTTTTTTCTGTCTTGTATGTGCCCTCTTGTGTCACAAAAAAAAAAAAAAGAAAAAAAAAGAAAAAAAAAGAAAAAAAAAGATGCGGTCCCTTCATCATTTTTTATTCCATTTCACATTGACTTTAAGTTACAATGGACTAATTTGTTCATCCTAGTTTAACAGTGTCATCTTTAAACATTAAAACCCTAGTATTAGTGCTACTAGGATCCTTTTACGGCAGAACAGGCTCTTCTCTCTGCGTGTGGGGTGCCCACCATTACCAACCAGCAGGTGCCCGCCAGGACAGCCGCGAGCTGGAGGCATCACGCTGCCTCCCCATTAACCTCCCTGGAGGTCAGTGCCCACTGCTGTGCTCAAGGGCAAACCAAGGCAAACCTCCTTGCCTTGGTTTTCCCTCCTGCCCTTTCGCTTCTTTGTGTTGCAGCACAGAGCAGCTTGTCGGGTTTGTTTGCATTTTGCCCAGCCTGGTGGGCTCTGTGTTCAGCTGAGCTCACAGGACTCTAACTGGCTGCTAGACACTCTGGCTTTTAGACATTCCCTGCTCCTAAAAACATTTTTTCCTCTTGATAACTGAAGAAAAAGATCATAGAAAGGAATTGGCTGAAATCTGAGCTTTGCCTTTCCCCACCCTCCCCGCTGGATAGATATCCCCCCTGGACAGAGCCAGGCTTTGAGTAATGGGGACCATAGTTCAGACGATTTGTAAATGCCTTGCAATGACAAGTTTGACTTATATCTCAAGTTTCTCTGGTTCTTCCACCCTCCCAGTTGCACTGTGCCTGAGGAACAGCCCGGCTTCCTAAGCCTTCTTGCAGCCCCAAAGGAAACCCACACGGACCGGGCTGTGCAGCCGCCCGCAGCGCTGGAATACGGTCTGACGCTCGCCTGACTCAGGTCACAGCACAAAGACATGCCAGCCTGCCAGGCTCATTTGTTACTTTGGAAATGACCCGCCACGGTTCCTGCACTGCTAATTGGCCATGATCCATTTCCTGTTTTATGAATTCATCTCCTGCTCCTGCCGCCTGGCCCGAGAGATGCCAAGTACATCAGTCAGAGCATGGCGCTTTGAACTCAGACTTAATGTGTAGGGTATTAGGCAGAGATTTTGATTAGATTAGGGATTGGGATCTGTTTGCGATAATCTCTGCAATCATTCTCACCAAATGACCTCACTGCCTGCAGAGACCACGTCTCTGGAGTGGAAGGCAGGAAGAAAATACATACGACTCAAGGCAATAGAGTTACATCAGAGATGGCTTTGGCCCAGAGGTTTATGCAAAACAGATATGTAATGTTGCAAATCTGTATTTTTCCCTTCTGTTTCAAAGTGGAAAAGAGCAGCAACAGTTGATAATGCTGTGAAGTTGCAAGCCTGAAACACCAAGGGTTGGAAACTTCAGTGTCTTTAACAGTGCTAATCCAAGCCTGTTGGACCTGTGGACCATTTTTGCAACCAAATGCTTATGAAATGCAGTGCAGTGGGCTGAATACTGTAATTCCAACAGAGGAAAATTGACACTAAAATCAGTGGGAGTTTTTTTCTAAGTGAAGGTTATAAGATTGGTTAGTACTTGAAGAACAACGGTTCTTCTTCCATAAAGACCCTCACTGATGGGTTCCCATACTTTACCATCTTTTCTTCTTTACCTCAGTCAGATTACTATGGTGGCTGGAGGATGGCACGCTCTGAGTGTAGCTGCCAATCTGTGGCACATGGCTGTATCTTTTGTTCTTAAATGACGTGGCCACTGAGACAGTGAACATGTCAGGAATTAGTCTTTGAATGAGGAAGGCCAGGTCCCACTTGAACCTAAGCAGCACAGGAAGGAACTACACCAAAGAAGCGGGCTCACCCAGGGCATTCATTGAAGTGATGCAAAGCCTTGGGCACATGCTGGATCACTCAAAAAGTTCAGAGAGCTAGGCAGCCTCCGTTCCTACAGACACCTTTCTTCTTCCACCTGTGTAGAGACTGGGACTCACCAACACAGCTGCAGAACCCCGTGGGCTCCCATGGCTGCACAAGGAGGAAGTTGCGTGTGGTCCCGAGCTCGGACAGCACAGCACGAGGCTCCCCACTAGTCTCCAGCTTGAACCTGACATGTCACAGTCAGCTTCTAGTGATAATACAGCTTTCCCTAATTTTCAAATCAGTTATGGGTCTGACTTCAGGTTTTCTCCCAGAGTAAAGTAGATAAAACGTTCGGACATCCACGTTCTAATTACTAACTGTGATGTTTGTAAAGCTGGTCCAGAAGCCAAACACAGCACTACCTCACTCTGTTGCTAAAATAAAGATAGCATCCTCATAAGTCAAACTAACAGGCTATTATCCCTTCCAAAGCCACCATTTCCCTGGCCTAGCAGGAAGAAGAGAACAGGGGGGTAGATGATACCCTCGTGGGGAAAGCAACAACCCCTTGCACGAGAGGCTTTTAAACCTAAGCACGTGTACTTGATACACTCATTTTCTGAAACTCTATATTTTCATGTATCCCTCCTCTTATGGCATACCTCTTACAGTGTGTTGGAATCAGTCCCATCTTATCATCATTGCCATGGTTACCTTATCATCATTACAGTATATATGTGTTGCTATAATGCTATTGTGGATGTCATATCAAAATTCCCTAAAGCAAAATGATCCCAGAACTTACTCTGTACACATCTCAAGTTGATAAGCATTGATAGCTTTATGATATGTTTCCCAGCTAAAACAAAGTTGGCTTGTATGTCTCTGCTGACATACAGCTCTTTGTCCTTTCTGGTAGAAAGCAAATTATTCCATGCATCATCTTCACTGTAAGGCACTTCCTTACATCCAGTAAAAAACAGCATGCTTGACTGGGCCTCTTGGCAACATGATTTTCCTTTATTTGTGCTACTGTATTGCTAAAAATTGTGAGAATGTTGATATTGGTGGCAAGGAGCATGTCAGCCACCGAAGCGAGGCCATTGTTATATTGCAAACACAGAGATCATGATACCAAGATGGGGCACAACTCATAGCCCAGGACAGAGTCATATACAGGCTTGGGACAAAGAAATCCTTGCTGGGGGTATGTGGCTATGAGCTGGTCTTTCAAAGTAGAGTAGGAGAGCCCAGATATTAATACGTGGTTTTAATCCAAACTCTGTATTGTCTCCCAGTAGGCACTGCGGGCTATGAATGCAGAACTCTTAACCTAAACAGAGGATGCACAGGCCCCATATGCCATAGGCCAGATCTTGTCTCACGCTTCGCTCCTCTCCAGATAGACCTACCCAAAGGACAGACTGTCACTGCTTTTTTCACACCGCTTTCCCACTGACGAGGTGTTTGGGGGAATTGGGTACAAATATAACTTACACATCTTCTATCTTCAGCGACTGAATGCTCATTCCTTCGAAAGATAAAAACAAAGCCTTGACTGGAAATGAGAATGTGTACACCTGTAATTGTGCATCTGTGCATGTAATAATGTTTTACGTGTGGAGTCTCAAGAAAAACGTTTAACTCCACTCTGTATTGAACTGATACTCAGCTCAGTTCTAGCTACCAGATTTCCCATTACATTCATCCTTATAACAACAGCTCCTTACTACGTTCTCAAGCAGAGGCTTTGAATATGTTCTGATAATGAATGTCATTTTGAGGTTAAGAGTACAGTGGTGTGAAGAAAGTGATTCATTAGTGGAAAAAAAAAAAAAGTCTTCATGGATGATACATTGCCTACATGCACAATTATAGGTTTAGAAACAAGAGGCCACATATTGTTCCGCAGCTATAATCTAATATTACCAAACTAGAAAAAAATATATGAGCTTAAGATTTTCAGGAGAATTCTCATGATTAAGAAGAGTGAAATCTTAAATAAACACAAGTAAAAAGCAGACCCTTTACGATAGAGGATATGGTAGCAGTAATCGTAGCTGTGAAACTTTGTCTTAAGCTGAAGATGACTGCGAATGTGCAGGTAATTACAAGAGCTGTTAATTGGCCATTTTTTGATGTGGAAATGGAAACAAGGACACAAGGCCACCATGATACGGCAAATACTGAGAGCAATATAGCTATTGTTGAAGACCAAATAAGGTAACACTTCTCATGTGTTCAAATTATACAGTACTACCCAGAACTCAGAGTTATCCCATCATCCCACTATGCCTGTGTCTATTGGGCATGGATAGAATTACGATTATGTGGCAAAATTGTCATAGCACCTTATGGATTTTTCTCTATGGCATCCAGGAGGTTCTGTCTGAATGTTTGTTACAGCCATTGCAGTTTTAGGATGCCCTGAAGATGCTGGTCTGTCAAGAAGGCCCCCATGAGCACTTGCTGATGCTTGGCACTGGAAGCAGCCCATCAGCAGGGCAGTGCAGGGGCTGACTGGGCTCTCACTGCCAGCCAGGCTCTCTGGGGAAAGTTGAGGCAGCAGTGGGGGCTGTGTGAAGGGGCAGATTTCCCCACAAGCAACAACCCTCCATCCATAAAACTCTGAGTTTCTCAGGTCTGTTTGTGTTTCTTTAGCCATAACAGACAGATGTGGGGATTGTGTGCTTATGCCAAACAATATTCAAGGGTTAATTCTGTCTGGAAAACTGCATTCACATTAAAGCCATGTTGTTCCCTCCCTTTATCGCAAGCTGGATTCCCCAGTCCTGTAACCAGGACTGTGACCAGTCCCTGACCCAGTGTGAATTCCTAGAGTTATTCCTCTTTCCTTAGTGTAATACATTCAATCTGCTGCTGCTTGGCAAGGTCTTAAATCATGGTTCTCACACCCAAATGGGTGCCATTGGCTGCCACTGCTGCACAAATGGTAGCACTGACTACCTGGGTGTTTGAAGGCCTGAAGTGGAAATATTTGGAACTGCTGAACTTTTCCAGGAAGTTCGCTACTGACTTCATTACTATTTTTTAATTCATATTTGTTGGAAACTAATTCAGTCCAGGATATTGTTGGCCTTTTTTTTTTTTTTTTCCACCACAAGTGTGCATTCCTGGCTCCTCATCGGTGTGGTGTCCACCAGAACCCCCAGATCCTTCTCATCAGAGTTACCTCCCAGTTGTTCAGACCAAACACATAGTGGTGCCTGGGGATGTTCCCCCCTTGGGCCAGGACTGTTTTTCCCCTTTATCCAGAGGTCCTTCTCTCCCCATTTCTCTAGCCTGTGTGTGTTCCTCTGGATGGCAGCACAACCCTCTTCTATATCAGTACTGAATGCATCATTCAGCCAGTTTTCAATCCATTCATCAGAATGACAGAGTTCGTAATTCCTGCTAGTCCCAAGGAGCCATGTGACAGAGCCTGTGCTGCTGGCTGCTGTTGTGCAGGTCTCCCTCCTTTTCCAGCCAGGTCCAGACAGCCATGAGTTAGCCTGTCCTGGCTGCTTGGAAAATACGGTTTGTAACCTGAATTGAAGAGCTCTGGTGAACCCTACAACATAGTAACTGAGTTAAATGCAAATTACATCAACATTTACGAAGTTTCAAAAATGCAAGTGCTCTTGCAAACTAATTGGAATAGAAATAAACTCATTTTCCAGGTGTGCTATTGAGCTTTACCTACATCCTGCTGTTCTGCACTATCTGCATGACGGGGTGCAGAGGATTACCGAGCTCCCAGTGGCACAGAGACAGGACAGAGAGGCAGGCTCCACACTGGGGCCAGTGGCAGACCCAGCTGTGACAGTCCCTCATGGATGGGCTGTCAGACAGATGTGGAGATCCTGCACAACCAAACCATTCCCAATCCAGAGAAAATGGTCTTCTGCATCATGCCTGAAAGTCACTCAAAAGAGCTTGTTTTTTTACTGTAACATGCTCTGGGGTAGCTTGGTGTTGTAGACATGAGCTCATTTGAGAAAAGAAAATACTTAAAATACCCTAAAATACTAAAGCTGAGGTTGATTCTCATCTCTGCCTCTTTTCCAGTCAGTAACATCAGGGACACGGCTACATGAAATCATCTCGTAATGGCAGCATCAGCATCAATGGGAAGCAGGTCAGTGGAGTTTCACAAACAACTGAGTGCATAGGTGTTTTGCCTTGGAATTTGCTCTTTAACCACCTTCAGCTTCATAAAATTATTTAGATGCTTATTTAGATCATTTTCTGTTACTCCTTCCAGAAGTCTGGGAACATAATCCATAGAAATGACAGGACTGAAATTGCCTGAAAAGATTCAGAAAATCTAGAATTACGGTTTTCTTTTTGGAAAAAAAAACAAAGAATGAGGAAAAAAAGGATGATTCTTATCCCTATTCAAAAATACAAGGAGGAGAAAGTCACTATGAATAGTCTGATTTCAAAGAAAGACTTTTCAGGGGAGAATAGTTTTGGGTCAGCCAAAGTTGATGAGCAGCCATCTCCGAATGCCCCCAGCACTGAGTCCTGCAGCCTGCTGCATGTCTCGCACACAGCTGCAGTCCATCAAGAGCGCTGGCCATGCCTCCGCTCACTGCATGCAGCAGCTCAGCACGGCATGCCGGGGCTGTGCTCTGCGCAGATCCCACTTGCTTATTAAAAATGAAGGTAGCTGTGTTTTGTTCTGCTTTAAATCAGTGACCCTGAATTTTCTGGCAAGTCCCCAGATGCGGTCGTCTGTGGAAAAAAATTTGGGTCTTTCTTCTGTTCATTAAAAATGAAGGAGAAAAAAACTCAGCAGCTGTGATAACTGCGTTTGTCAGTTCCATTTACAGGTTGCTTAGCTCAGCTGAATTAATGTCTGGCAAATGGGCAAACCTGGAAGACCTTTGTTCCCTCATCTCCTTTAAAAAAATCTATGTCATTAAGCATACTTAAAAATCATAGGTAGAAAAGATCATCTTGGCTCTCCACTTTGACTCTTTACATTTGCAGAATTCCTTATTATACCATTCCCACCATTATCTTATCTAACGTGATCATACAGATCCAGAGTCTTCCATTCAAGCGATGGCCTGTCTACACTACTGCCTAATTATCCGTAATAACTTCTTCTTGAATTTAAGTTTCCAGTTTTAACTTTCACTTTTCTAACTTCCAGCAAATGTTGTTCCTGAGACTGCAGATGAAGTACAGGAACTTTTGAGAAGGAAATGTAATAGCTAGAGGGAAGGGGGGGAAGTGGAGGGCAACTTCTGCCCTGCTTGGTTAAGCAGGACTTCACTGACTTCCTGAAACAGATGAGGTCCCGATAAAAACAGCTATGATTGACTGTGGTGCTATCTGGCTGCACTCTGGATTTTTAAATGAATATGAAAACTTGCCAGGTACCTAATCTTTTTCAAAGGAACAGCCAAGAGAGAAAGAGTTATGCTATGCGGTTTTGAGAATAACAGCCTAGAGTAAATGAGACCTTGATCAAGCACAACGCAATACCCGTGTCATTGCAGAAGGCGTTTGTATCACCTGATGTTGCCTGTCCCAAAGGCCTTACTAGTACTTCACATTCCTGGCAGGTAGATAGGTGGGGTGGGCTGGCTTCTGGGCTGGCATCTGCACTGGCCACGGCTGTCCCACAGAACTGGGAGAAGGTTAGAACAGGCAGTGCTCTTTTCAGTGGCTAAGTATGGGAGAAATGATTCCCAACCTTAATTTAATTACTGTTTGAAAAGGAAGGAAGGAAGGAAGGAGGGAAGGAGGGAAGGAGGGAAGGAGGGAAGGAAGGAGGGAAGGAAGGAGGGA
>WBMW01000664.1:300412-347102 GCA_013396635.1 Penelope pileata
GAAGGAAGGAAGGAAGGAAGGAAGGAAGGAAGGAAGGAAGGAAGGAAGGAAGGGAGGGTTATAGGATCAAGGTTATTTGCTGTTGATTGAAACACACAAGTTTTTCAGGTACTCCTAAATCATCCCTTGAGATTAGTAGTATTTTGTGGCAACCTTGTTCAAGAGCAGAGTACGTAGGTGAGGAACAGGAGAATGCTGTACCAGCCTCCTTCCCACTCACATGTTGGCAATGAGCTGTGGGTGAGGCTGACAAGAACTTGATCTCCATGCTGTTTGGGCTGCCCTACATCTTATCACAGGTCTTATCCACATCCCAGCTTGCTTCACTCCATCTGCATAGGGTGCTGAGTTCCTAGCACTGTGTGTCAAGTCTCTTTCACTTCCCATTGAATTGACAGGGCTTGAGTACACAATTAGATAGCATCAGATGTGTCTTCCTTCATCACCTGGAGGCCTAATCCAGAGCTGACTGACATCAGCAGGGGGATTCAGAGCAGCCTCAGAGGACCTTGATTGAAGACCTAGGTTGTCTGATTCTGCTAAAGGACAGGGACGCACACATTTGTGTGGGATGGCACCAGAACAGTAAGTCCCATTATCTGTCATCTTGGACTTTAAGTATATAGTTTCTTTTCCAACAAAACACTAAATTCTCCAAGTAAGAGAAATCCTGGCTCCAAGTCTGTCACTAAAAGCATTTCTGAAAAGATTATTTTTTAGAACAGAGAGAACCATTATTCTTTTCTTATTTTGAGGAAAGTACACAACGTAAATTAAAGTGTTGTTATTGTTTGATCAAACAAAGCACTTGAATGTTTGCTGGAAAAAGGTTTCTCAAAATACAGAAAAGTATCCTTTGATAATGCAATGTCAGACCTTTTGATGAATTACAGTGTATCACCCAGCTCCCGGCTCTGATTCCTTCTGCTCAAACAGCAAAATGTGTTTGCATACATTGTGTAGGCTTAATATTTCTCCTTAATATAGCTGTACGGAAAACAAAACAAAACGAAAAACCATAACACAAAATGAAACAAGAAAAGAATAAACATTTGTACAGCCTGTGAGGGCAAATAAGTCCACATTTATTTAGTGCAATCCTGTTCAGATTCCCATAAATAAAAGGTAAATTTGTTTCAGAGTAAAAGTGTTGCGTGTTTATGAAAGCAAAACATGCTCGTGTGTCTCAGTAGAGCAGACAGGCAGAGAGCAGAAAACGTACAGGCTGGGGTGAAAGCTGCCTGTGAGAGCTCTGTGTACCACATCCTCTCCAGGAGGTTTCCTCCCGAAGAGTAAGGTGCAGGGGCATTGGTCCCGCTTGGGCGAGAGGTCTGCGCACCAGCAAAGGTTGGATACCTGTCAGAGCTGAGCACCCAAGGGTCTCACTATGTGGAGGGGAAGGAATAAGCACTTCCAGAGGCTGATTCATGCATTCCCGGGTAGGAGTTTAAGGGAGCGGAGATGAATCACAGGCAGGAGGTACCTGCTTTTCCCCATTGATCCTTACATGCAGTCTGTGATACGGACAGGAGCGGTTTCCCCACTTCAAAGTTGGTTGGAGCAGCCCAACAGCTTCAAACTGCACCCTCAGCCACGGAAGATGTGGGAGCTCAAGTCAGTTCTAAGGAGTGGTGTATGAACGATAGGCAACTGGGGACTGAAACATGATCAAGAGTTCTAGGTGAGGCTGCGGAGTGATGATAACTTCAGACAGACTTTATCACATTGGTTGTTGGGTACCCCCTTGGCTGGTTCCTGCAGCCTCTGTGCTTCTTGTATTTGCCACAGATATCTCAACCTGTGTTTGTCTGTATGTGATCAGATACTTCTCTGAAGCAACCCTTTTCATTTAGGTGCCAGGAACACAGGAAACATTTTCCTTAGTCAAAATTTCCCATTTTTTTCAGCCAAAATTCTGCACAAAGAGGCTGTCTGTCTCATAGCTTTCTCCTGAGGCCATGCTATGGTTTGCCTTACTTGCAGTTTCCAGACCTTAGCCCCCTGAAGGATTTCTTCTGTTTTTTTTTTTTTTTTTTTTTACCTCTAATTTGCATTGTACACCATCAAACCTTTGCATCAAAATCCCCACTCTGTGTGCCATGACTGTCACATTAGCCCATAATTTGTGCTTTTATTTGGTCAGCAGCCACTGAGCAGAGGGATATTTAATCACTACCTCTTTTAGCCCTCATGGAAAGGTAGTATTTTCTCCAGAGGTTTCAGCAAGGTTTTTGGATCATGCAGACTTTCTAGAAACCACACAAACTTCACCACAACAGTAAAATAAAAAATCCTTTCCTGACCCTTACAGAGTTCCTGGCTTCAGCAATGTTGAAGCATACCTAAGATTTGTGCATAACAAACCACAATAGCACATACTATTATTTTTGTAGCCCTTCCACCTTATCCATCCAGCCTGTCCTTGTTTGCCATGCTTACCTGTTTGTACTGTGATGCTTTAACACAGAAAGAAACCTCCTCCAGTCAGGGAATGTCTGCAAAGTGCAGCACACTCTGGACAGCACTGCATTAATGGTGAACCATGTTTGCTTTGCAGACAGAAAGCACTTGAGATTTTCCTCCTGCGTACCCAAAGGGGCAGGGACTACATCCAAAGGGTAAAGAGTCACTGCCACAACGGCAGCACCAGCTGTGGTAATCTACCTGCGACAGGATGGATAAGACTGACCTCCTGTCTATTAGCAGTAGGATTTTGTTGTAACAGCCTGTCCATGGCTGCGGGCAAAGTGAATTACCAAGCCATTGACATGGACACTGGGCCCAACAGTATCCAATTTTACTGCAGTCGTACTTAGGTAATCAGTTTCATTACATCAAAGGCTAGGCCAGGCAGTTATCTGCGTGGATGTTTTTCCTGAGGTAACACAGCCCTGATTCCCTTCCCCTCACTTAAGGACATTAAAGAACTCAGGCACGAGCTGACTGCGGAGACAGGTGGGTGAGGAAACAGAGGGAATATTGACTTTTAAAGCAGCTTCTTGTCTATGTAGGATTAAGGAAGCTGGGTAGACAGATGGTCACTTTGCCTCCCTCATCACTTGCATCTTCTGCTAAGCACCAGCTATTTTTCCACTCATTTCAGCTCACCTCCCAGCACATCATCCACCAGTCTCCTCAGAGGATGGTCTTCTGGCATGGCAAACAGAGGGAGAAAGAAGAGAACAAGGAAAAAAATCAGCCCCAGGAT
Organism: Penelope pileata; assembly: GCA_013396635.1. Taxonomy (NCBI): domain Eukaryota; kingdom Metazoa; phylum Chordata; class Aves; order Galliformes; family Cracidae; genus Penelope; species Penelope pileata. The sequence goes on from WBMW01000664.1 coordinate 303,621, forward strand.
CCTCACTGCAACACAGCCCTTCCTCTTTATTGCTGCAGCCGAGCGCAGCCCGGCTTCTGTGCAAGTGGCCAAGCAGCACTCGGACCTGGGAAGCATCCCCAGGGAACAGGGCTTAGAGGGTTCATTTTGTCACCATGGTGGAAGAGTGGATGCATAGCTGAAAGTGGTTACGTCTGGGAAATTCCCTCTGAGTCTGATGGCAACAGGAGCTTTCCGTTGACACGAAGGCTCCTGCTCCCTTCATCACATTTGCTGGCATTTCCACTTAATGTTGCATTCTTAGACTACTTTGTTTATTCATGTCATGTTTATTCATTTGTTTATTCACTGGGACCTGGCCAGTGTTTCTGTAGCCAGATACCCACTCTCCAGTGCACTTCCCATTACGTATATTACTTTTACATTAGTTCAAATCATTCCTTTTTTGTGTGTGTGTGTGATAAAAAAGCCATTATTTTCTGTTTAGCAGTTGGCTCTGATCTCTCTGAGTCACCTTTTAAGCACACCATGGGCCAGTACCAAGTGTAGTGGATTGGGTAGCCTAAGTTGATAACTCTTATTATGAGTGAGAGGATTTCCAAAAGAACTGAGGCAGGCAGGCAATTGCAATGAGCTCACTATGGGCTTATGGACATCCCACCTTCATGTCTTGCAGTCCTTCCTCCCATCAGCTGCCTTCAGAGGCTGGACAACCAGCTGCTGTCAGCTCTCCCTCCTCATCCCCATCCTGCTGGTCACACAATATGGGAGCTCTTGGGTGCAGGAACTTCACCAAAATCAGAGGAGTCACAACATGGTTTTAGCCAGACACTAGGTGCTGCCCAGCTGGCTCCCACTTGCTTATCGGCAGTGTCACATCTCCTTTCACATTGCCCACCATCATGCTTAATTCCTACAGTGCGTATAACTGCGCTCTGTGAGCAGGAGATAAACTCTTCCTCCCTGTGCATTTGCTACAGCTTTAGGACTCAACCCTCTATGTACTAGCAAGAGATTAAAAAAATGGACATGAAATATAAAGATGTGAAAACTGCCGTCTGATCCAGAAAAGATGGTTTAATACCTCCCTGCTCTTTCAGCTCCGGAAACAGCCTGAAAATAGATTGACCTTGCAGCATATATGAAAGTTAACGAGCAGAAGCTTTGCTGGAGGGACAGAGGCTCTCAAGCATGGTTTCTCAGCCAGGGATTCCCTTGTTTTTCAGAGGTACAAACTCAACTCTTCTGGTAACTGCATCTCAGCTGATGTTAGCAAAACACTCTGGGTAATATTTTTCATATTATTTTCCCTCTCATACATCCCAAGACTATATTTGCCTTTTCTTAATTATGGCTTTTCATTAACTACTCATCCTAATTTCTTCATGAGTGATTACCCCCGGTTCTCTCACTGCATTGCTCTTGCCCAGTCACGGATACTCTGCTTTGTAGTTGCATTTGTAATTCTCCTAACTGCACTGAGCTTATACTTGTTACATTTCATTTCCTTCCTGACAGCTCTTCTAATTCACCCAGGTCATTGCAGCTGCTCCTAGATTATTAACTACTGTCCCAAAGCATTGGGCCATTTCTGCACTAAGATTTCTCCCACTTGTCCCTGCAGAATTCTCTTAAAATGTGTTAAGAACAGCGACCCTCTGAGAGATGCCTGGGAAGCCTTGTCCTTGGTGGCAGGGTGCAGGGAAGGCATGGTTGGGTATGTGGCGTTGAAAGCAGAGAGGTCTGAAGTGCATAATGAAATCAGGTGTGTGGGTCAGTTAGAAACACCTTCACAGAGGTAGGAAAGAAGAGGCAAACAGGCATGTCTTCAGGAGATACAAAAGGTTCCACATGGGAAAAGGATGGGAAATAGAATTCATCAACATTAGCCTGACCAGCATAGAAACGTCCTTCCCTGGTTGACAAGAGAAAAAAGTCTGAAAGAACTTCTGGTTGCAAAGGGTAGGTCTGGTCACCTTTGGGGTTGTGTGGTGGCAGCAGGTCCCCAACCAGTCAGGCATGAGTCCTCCTGCTGGTGGCGTGCTGGACACAGACAGGCTCACCCTCCAGAAGAAGGGGAGACTGGATCAGAAAGCGGAGATGGTAGCTGCAGCTCAGTGCTCACAGCAAGATGAGCAACCACAATAGAGACCCAGAAGATCACAGCTTATGAATGTGGAGGAAGACATGGAGAAAACTGCAGTCAGCTTGGCATGTGTGCTCAGAAAGGTGATAGGAGAAAAGCAGAAATGTCCCATGATGAGAAAAAGGGAGACAGAAAAGAAGCAGCAAAACACAGAGACCTGAGATGTATTACTGTCCTACGAGAGGCATTTTGAGAGCAGACATGCCCTGGCCCCACTTTTCAAACTATGACATTCATTGTGCACTTGTGAACCTCTCAACTCACAGAACTCTCAGCAGCATCAGCATGGAAACAAAATCACTGCAGAGGAGCTGAGAACATGCCTTCAATCTGACAGCAGTGCATGATGAAGGAGCACAAGAACAAATCAACATGGCAGCTGAGCTTTTCATTCTGACCTGTCCATCTGCACCAAATCCAGCCAAAAGCACCCAACAAACAAACATTCCTGCCCTCAGATTGTGCAGAGTCAGCTCTGACCAGTCTCCCAAAGCAGTTTGCTGTGCAGGAAGGTTAACAGTGCTGGAATGCACAAAGCCTGGCTGTGACCTTCACAGCCATCTCAGGGCAGTGGTAACTGAGTTCCTGACTACTCTAATGAGCAGCCAAAGGTATTTCAGAGCACACTGCCTCTTTACACTGTGCAGTGACAGTACGTTAATGCCTGAGCCAGGTGGTGCTGCATGGCCTGGCACAAACACTGAGTCAGGCATTTCTCACTTGCGGGAGAGCCACCGCTTTGGTCACCCCTGGGGCTGCTGCCTCTAAAGAGGAGCTAGAGCCAACACCCTGAGTCATCTTCTGAGATATATGGGAATGCTCAGCTTCAAACACGTGCTTGAGTCTTTCACAAACCCTCTGAGAACAAGCAGGCTGTGAAATGTTGCTTGTCCTCCACTGCACAAGAGGAAGCATTATATTTGCTTATACGTGGGGTGTCCATCATTAGAAATAAACTTGTCCTTTCCTCATGGAAGGATAGATGAAGATATAAGACAGACCTATTTTCTGCCTAGCAAACTTTGTAGTCAATCTTCTCCTTTCACACTGACACAGTTATTGTATGTGTGTGCTCATGCTTCACTGTGAAGAATGCGGGTAGGTCCGTGCCCAGCTTGTTAAATGCCTGACTTGGCACTCTTGCCAAGGCATGTGGCAAGAGGCTCCAATTTGCCATGGAGACCATCTAATAAGTGCTGGGGCTCCTCCTCGTACTGTTTCACATCACTCTTCCCATCGAGCTGCCATCCACTTCACCACAGGTGTTAGCCACTGGCTGTGCTGCGCTGCTTGCGGGAGGAGGCCAGTGTGCATACAGGCCCTGGGGGGTGTCCCCATGGAGCTAGGCCCAACCTCCCTGTCCCTCACTCAAGCCTCCCCAGTGGGTGTGCAGGAATGGAGGCACAGGAGCCTGTGAGGAAATGGGAGCTAAGCCAAGGCGTCGTTATGGAAAGGCTACGAGTTCACGTCCTCATGCTGTACCTCAGTTCGCTCTTCCATGACACTGGGACAATCACACTTGCGTGCCTCGCAGCCTGGTAAATGTATCTACTAGGCTTCAGACAGGAGACGTAAATGTCAGCTCTAATCGTTGACGTGTCACAGGCTGGAAACACAGGCACACTCTCCTGTCGTGCATTCCCAGCAGGAGAAGTGGCATTTGGGAGTTAGGAGGTCTGGTATCTCCCCAGAGCAGCCCCTCTGGGCTGCAAAAAGGGGGATGAGATGAGGGGCCACACCTCAACACAGCCACATCTGCCCTCTTTCCTTCCCCTTTCACCAATGCAAGCGAGGGTAAAACTCAGTAAGGGCAGCTTCATAGTGAGTTAAGGTGCAGCAGCAAAGGAAAGAGGCTGAGGTCACAGCACAGTGAATACACAAGAGCTAGGCTGACCTGGGCGGATGGATAATGAATTGTCAGGATTACACGTGGCAGCAGAACGACTGGGTTTGAAGTGGAATTATCGAGCTGATGATGGGAAAGTGTCGCTGCATTCTGCCCGAGCGCAGGTAATGAGCAGCAAACAAGGCGAGAGCTGCACCAAGCCAGGAGAACAGGAGACAAAGCACTATCTGTCAGAAAGAGGCACAAATTGAAAAGAGGGAGCCATTAACAGGAGGAGATAAATCTGCAGAGGGGGGGAGTGACAAGAAGGAGAGATTTTTCTGTACAACTGAAAGTACTCATTTTTTTAATGCTGTGTGTCCCCAAGGAGCAGTATTAAGATACCTGGCTCCTGTGGTATACCCGACATAGCGTTCCCATACCGTGCATGCCACGCCATGGCCCTGCTGCATCTGACACGTGTGTGCTTCCTGCGAGCGTGGTGCATCCGTGTGAGTGATGAACTGCTTTCATCAGTCCACATTAAATGCTGAAAATTAGCGCAGCTGTAAGTCATATTTCATGTTAGGTTACAGGGGAAAACGGTAGGAGAGAGGATTTATGCTCCCTGTATAAATGAACTTTATAAGCTTTTCTTCGCAAGGGAAAAAGAAGTAGAGTCTGATAAAGTTCTGCGCTAAAAAAAATGCAACGTTTCTAAAGTGGGGAAAAAAACAGCTTTTGTTATCACTGGTGATTAATTGAATTGATGCGTAACTGGTGTTCCAGAGCAGTGGAGATTAGAAACAGTGACAGAGTGTGCCTCAGTGGTCCCCATTCTGCTATTAGCTGAAATTACAGTCCAAAGCAGACTGACTTCTGTGCCCCACAAATTCATAAAAATTCAAGAGCCACTCTCGCCAGTCTAGTTTTGATAAATTCTTTTTGATTCAGTAACCTTTCTTAATGGAATTTCTCTCTCTCTTTCTCTCTTTTCTCTCACCCTTTTTTCACTTTGGTCCACACATTTATTATTCCCTCCCACTCTCCTCCGTGGGAGTGCAGACCTCTGACTAAACATTCATGTTGTAATCTGTACAGGAATTTACTGATGGTGCATGACAGAAGGGACTTAAAGAAAATTATGCATTTCTCAGATCTACCCTGGGGCACACAAATCAAAGTCTCCCTTGAACACTGTCTAGTAAAACTGAAAGTAGCGACACTTTATATGGAAATTAGATGATCCTAGGACATAATATAGCTAAACATACATCAAAACATAGTGACAGTGAACGTAGAAACTGCTTTTTCTTTAGTGAGGGTATAAACCTCAATTTTGTTTTATTTCTTATATGTTCTCCTAGTGTATGTCTTTTCCTCAGGTGATGAGAAAAAACCTGCGAGGAATATGGCTTCCCTGGGCAGGCTCCAGAGCTCGTGATTCTTCTTCATCTTTATTTGGCGTATAGGCCACCTTTATTTTGCACTGAGTCTTTCCACTGCTTTAAGAAGGATGTTCGGAAAAGGTCAAGCAGTAGCAAATACCTTGATCTCAGCTGTCCTATGGACTCTGTCAGAAAGGGAAGAGCAGAATTCAGGGACGTTCGACAGCTGATGGTGCTTCTAGGGTAGGGGGAGGTGCAAGAGAACATCTCCAATTTTAATTAGTTTTCTTTTTTCATCATGTTTGTTCTTGTTTTTTTAACAAAAGGCAAAGTAAAGCGTGGCCATGTGATATCCTGTACGGAACACCAGCTGCTTTCGCTCACACCCGCTCCTCCCTGGGGGATGAGCCATTACCAGCAGAGCCCCTCCAGCTGTTCTGGTGATGGCTGTGCACCAGCAGCTGCCACGTGTGGGTTTGTTGCAGCTGGGACATCTACAACATCTGCGATGGCGTCACTTCCCCGGGGGTCCTGCAGACATTTCACACCCCTTTTTGCCGAGGAAGCAGGGTGGAGAGATCCATATACAGTCTGTGCTTGGAAACACAGGGGCAGAGAAGGTTCTACGCCAACAACAAATGGAAAAGCAGAGTAGCTAAGGATGGTTGTGTTTATTCTGCTGGCGTCCCTCGTTGAAAGAATTTGCTTTCTGCAATGCTCTGCACTGTCATAGCAGGAGGAACCAACTCATTTTCAGGAAGTGTAAGAAAAGACAGAGAAGCCCAAGTTCAGCTTCCCTTGGGGCTCTGCGATTTGATGAGCTCACGGATTAGCCCAAGCCCTTTCCCACTTCCATAGGTGCACGGGATCTGACAGCAGCCTGCAGCTCGCCTGAACAGAGTGCAGTGATACGGGTCGGCTCATCCACAAACCAAAGCAGAGGCAGGAACGAACAAACGTCCGGAGCATGTTAACAGGTGTGCAGGTTCAAGCTCCTATTCTGTGACAACCTTTCTGCAGGCAAGTCAATTCGTTCCCCTGTGCTGCACTTACATATTCAAAAATTCAAAATGAAACTAGTTTGTGGTCTCACAGGAGCACTGCAAAAGGCAAATGATATTAAATTCTGTAACCCACTCCAGTACTGTGACACCAGCAGCGATTTAAGCAGCAAAGAGGGAGAGGGGGAGGTTTTATATGCAGTTTGCCTTCGTGGCAGAAGAAGAGCAGCCAGAGATGTCACCCCTTCGGAGAGCAGCATGACACTGGAAACATTTGTGACTTCCCCAACACGCCCAGAGGCTGCCCACTGCCTGCAAGGAGACCATCGAGAAGGGGATCCAGGCTCCGTGCAGTGCTGTGTGGCAGCAAGATGAGAGACAGCACAGAGGGAAACGAGGGAACAAGAGGGGTTCAGACTGGCCATAAGGAGAAGCTTTCCCCTGAGGGACCACCCTGAAGCTGAGCCTGCTGCAAGCAGGAGGCTGGCCTGGAAACCCACTGAGTCCCCTCCCACCTCCTGAGGTCCCTTCCCCCCCAAATTTCTCCACCAGTCAAAGTAACCCTATCTTTGTTAATGGGAAAGAAGGAGAGAGCTCTGTGGAAAGGTATTTATGTTTAAAAAAGATAGTTTATGCAGATATAATATCTAGAAAAAGTCCCTGCCAAGTACATTGTATCTGTTAAACACCTGGGGACATGGAACGAGTCCCAAAGCAGTGCCTGGTTCATACTTCTCAGCAGATATTATCTCTTAATTTCTTTTACGTGGCAGATGAGAAGGTGTTATCCCTTCAGTAACACACACATCTGCTTCCGACATCACAGGTGCCACTGAGAAATAGGCTTCCTGCTGTGTTTTTTCTTTTCCTGTTTTGAACAATACATAAATGTCATATTAAAGACAGAAGAAGGGCTTGGAGTTGGAAATGCCCCTATTTACAGCAATACCTCAGGACTGCTGGCAGTACAATATCATCATGCAGGCAAGAAACAGCAGTAAGATGTCAAGGAGATAAAGGAGGAACCGGAGATGGTGTTTCCGCTAACGAAACTGAAAATACAGGTACCATGGTGAGTCCCTGGCTGCCCTGCTGTCTCCCCACCATCTGTGTGCAGATGTTTCTGCAGGGCTGAGGAAGAGGTGCAGGGACAGAGAGCAGCTCTTCTGTGCAGGCAAAGGAACGAGCAGCGTGTGTGTGTGCATCTGGGGATGACCAGCCTGTACAAACCTGATGGAGGTCGGCTCGGGCTGTTATTTATTTCTTCTTTTGATGTGAATATGCCTGTGCAGCAGCACGAGCAAAGAGCTGCTGAAACTTCAGCTCAGCACTTGAAGGAGTGCTGATGCTGTCCTGCATCTCTATAAACTGCAAATGCTTTAGTATCCTGCGGGATTAAAAACCATGGCATAACTAGGAGGGCTACGGTCACAGTACTCCTTGTGCAGGTTGGATGAAGCTAGGCAGTATATCATGCTTCTAGAAAACGGCCTGGGGAGCAGCTCTGAGATAGGCTGTATCCCTGTTAAACAGCACTGCATATTACAGCAGTTGAAACTCAGCCAGTTGCTTGCCAAAGAGCAAAGCACGGCAGATGCCTTCACCATTGCGCACTGTCACATGAAGATTTATAAGCCATGAGGGCACTAACGATCTAGCTCTCCTGTGTGGCCAATGAAATAAAATACTTGCTGGGAAATAAGGGCCTCGTTCTGGACAGGTACAGCTGTGGGAGCTGCTCAGAGGAGACACTAACACCTCGCCTTTCTGCTGGCACCAGGACACCAGCAACTCCTTCCTCCTGTGAGCAAGCAGTTGGGGAGGGTCATATGCTGCCAAGAGGGCATGGTGCTTGCCAGCTGATCCCCAGCAGCTGGTACAGAGAAGATTGATTGCAAGGCAGATGGAGGTAACCTCACCAGGAAACATGGCCACTTGCCTTTGGGAGGGAGGCCTGTTCTCCAGAGGAGAATATTACACCAAGAACAATAAGTAGAAGAGGATCCTGGATAAATTGCAACTGGAATAAGGCATACGTCTGGATGAGAAATGGGAAAATAGATTGGGAAAAAGAGTAGAGAAGAAAGGAATAAAGCTTAGAAAAGATATGAAGATTTTCTTCAAATGAGGTGTTAAGGAACAATAAAGGAGATGTAAAGGGGAATGGAGAATTTGGGTAGCAGGTAAAAGGTAAGCAGAAGAATTGTGGGGAAATAAAGTCAAGAATAAGGAGCAAAATAGGGGGTGGGAATGAACAGGGGCAAAGAAGTTGCAGTAGAAGGCTTGCATTGGCTCTTGTGATGATGGCTACCCAGGTGCCTTGGTGCCATGCTCCCTCCTCCTGGCTGGCAGCACAGTGCAGATGTCCTACGTGAAGCCAGCACAGCTCTGCAGAACCTGCAGGCTGCGTGACCTCAGGTTTGCACCTCACCAAAAAGGCCTGCTTACGGATCAGCAGCCATGTGCTGTACAGCCCAGGAGCTATCACTTGAAAGGTAATTAGGTATTTAATGTTTGTAAATTAACATCTAGCTCCTGAAGTCATCTGGCTATTCAGTGCTTTGGAAAGGTGCTGCTCTCCTCTCCCTCTCCTTTTCTCTTCTCTCCTTTTTTTTTTTTTTTTTTTCTCTCTTTTTTTTTTTTTTTTTTTTTTTTTTCCCAGAGCATGCAAGGTAGTGTGGAGCTGTTGATGTGTTTAGGATGGTTTTATCTTGAAGACATCTGCTTATGCCAAGGGAATAGTATGAACTCTCAGTGACCTATAGAGCCTGCATTCCTAATTAGTGGAAAAATATTCTGTAATCAGGGCATTGCCACTTCAATGGAGCCTAAAGATAGAAAGGTTATGTTCTTGTCTGGGGTCACGAATCATCGTTTCTGACTTTATAGCTTCATTCTGACCTAGAGTTAACCAGGTGCAAAGCGAGAAGCAGCAGGACCAGATTACACTGTCTCAGAGAACGTCTGCCCTGAGGGCTTACCTTATGTTTTTACTCACATTTTTTGCTTCCAACATCTAACAAACACAACAAACTCTTTAAGCATGACTGGGTAAGTGCTCTGAAACAATGCCTGCTTTTACGGCTACTTTGCTGCAGGCCATCAGCCCTGAGAAGGTGCTACAAGCCAGAGGAGCTGAACCCTCCAGCATCCTCACACCCCTTCCAGCACCCACCAGCCGTTTTCACCACTCCATCCCCATTTGCCTCCTACCCTTGCCTTCTCATGTGCTTTTACATTTGCCTCCACCCCTCTGCCTTTTTGTATATTTTCGTATGTTTTTATATTTGCCTCCTAGCCACCTGTCCTTTTTATATTCTCCAGGGCAGCATCCAGCTCCTGGAGCCACCAAGCCTCTACCATCCACTGCTCAGCTCTGCCATGATGAGGGGTCGGAAACTGGCTTCTCTCAGGGCCTCTTGCTGTGTCCCACAGCCCAAGAGGGACAGCTGGCTGATCCATTGGGATATATCACAGCTGGATGGATAGGATGGTGATAGAAACAGAGCTGCTCATCCAGGAGGCATGCCGACCTAGAGATTCTCACACCTGCCCCATCTTCTCTTCTCCCTCTGACTGGTGAATCCATCACAGCACCTCTACAATGGAGTACTTCAAAAACTGTGAATCTCCACAACTACATCTTGTTCCTCCTGTTGACTGAGGCACAAATGTAGGTTGGAAGATCTCTCATATGGCTGAGCACACATCTGTAGCTGGGAGAACGTCGCATTCTGATTTCATGCTTTCGCTAGAGGGTGTCTCCCCACCTTCAGAACATCTACTTTACAGCAGAGACTGAGTGTTGGACTGAGTTTGTGTGATGCATCTACATGGCTTATCAACAGAAGAGCCACAGAAAGCTGTAAGTCGTGCAACATTTGTGTGGTGGTAAGAATGTCCTCCCAAACTGGGAAGCAGTAGTACAAGAAACACCAAGAAGAGTCCTCCTAATTCAAGAATACCCTCCAGGAAGTCATGAACTGCTGCCGTGGAATGATAATTAGAGTTCTTTTAAGACATGAAGTTTAGTTTCTTCTTTTTGCCAGTGGTTAAGCTCTCTATAAACATCTGCAGGAACTCCCCAGTGAACTAGCGGGAGGACATTGCCTCACATAGGCACGCCTCTGTCCACCCTTCTCATCTCAATTACAGGCAGCTACAACTCTGTGAAATCCTGATGAGAGCCCTGAGAATTGTTCTCACTTACTTGCAAAGTATAAAATCTATTCTGAAATTAAAAAATATATTAAAGTTGAAGAAGAAATTGGCAGTGAAATAAGTTGAGAAAAATGCCCTTGGCCACCTCTAGGAAATTCACAATGGATGTTCCTTCGTCCAGGGTTTGTCTCTCTCAGGCATGTTCCCTTACACAGTGTATATATACCAGTGTATACTAGTGTATACATTTGTGGATGTTCAGTACTATTATTTTTTTTTATTTGTACAGGTGAACAGTGACAATAATTTATGGTCCAGGCTGTGTAGAGGACTGGGGAGTAATGATAGTAGACTTAGTTCTTCCAGGAGCAGTGTCCAAACAGTGATTGTTAGAGCTGAATAATTCAAAAAGTTTTCACATAATCTTAGCTTAGGCCCTGATCTTCCCAAGACAATGCTCATACTTCATTTTTTGCTTGCACAGTCATGCTGAATGCAAAGGGAGCAGGGCAACACATCTGAAGCTAAGCTTATCATAAATCAACTTTCTGCATCAGGGCCTCAATCACAATCTGTTCAAAGATATGCCACAGGAAAAAAGAAGAGTAAATAAGTTTGCTCCGGCCCCATTTAAATTCCTTTTGTGTTCATTTTCTATGACAGTTTGGGAAATAGACCTTCAGTAATCAAAAATAAAAAAGGATGTGGAAAGAGGTTTTAAAGCCACATGTAGGTTCTTGTGAAAACCAAATTGTGTTTTTGCATAAACAAATGTTCAGCCTAGGTGTTCCCACAATATTCCTATCAGGAGAAAGATACCACGCATATGATTTATCAAGCCACCACCAAATATGTACCGTGGATATTTGCTTTCAGTCCACTGAGTTCAAGATTGGAAAAGGTATCTGTTGAATTCATTTGACTAGCAAATAGACTGGGGAATCACAATCTGTTCTTAGCTATTAAATGGAAGAAAAACAGTAACTCATTGAATATATTAGTCTCTTCATTCTAATAATTATTAGAGCGGAGTCAGAAATTTGAAAACAATAATTTCAGGAACAGAGCAATATTTCTACGTGCAACTGATAAGTGATACACTTCAGTACATGCACTCCTTGGCTTCTGGATCAGTCCCAAGCAGCTCACAACTGAACTCCCCAGCTGCTGCTCGGTAGCTAGCTGGCAGTGCACCCCACACAGCACAGGTCTGAGGATGTCTAGTATCAAAGCACGAGCTAGCTACATTATTCATGTGGGGTTAGATTTTGACCCCTGCTTGCAACTAAAAATGCATGGTTGTGAAACTTCGTCACCTATAACGCTTGCAAATTAATTTCAGCAACCAGTTTAGCTGATCTGCACCATAAGTACAAGGAAGCAGATCTTGGGCATTTTCATTTTGCATGGAAGCATGAATGAAAGGACTTCAAGGACAACTGGTAGAAAAAAGCAAAAGCACTTTTGGGAGAGGAGAGACAGCACTGGGATTTGTGAGTATTCAGTTTCTGGGAGGAAGGCTCGATTTACGGGGAATTTGGCCAGGAGTGAAGGCATGTTTTGTTATCTCCCCTCCAGGCAGCTTTTCCCCAGAGCGCTCATCCCTTTGGAAGCATGACTGGAAGACCACAGCCTCATGTTCTGGCTCATAATTTGGAGAACCAGGTGGAAATTCAGCCTCTGATTCACAGGGGATTTAGGAAATGCTTGCTCTTCACTCAGAAGCCATTTCGTTGACTCAGGTCAGAAGCAGCTGGATGCCTACAGAAACGTCTGGAAAATGAGCATTACACATGGAAAGAAGAGGACAGAACACCAAGAGAGATGGCAGACTGCCATTCAATCTTCACCCAATTAATGTGCTCCCTCCTCCATTTGCTCCCTTTGTCTTTCCAAGCTTCCTAATCTCTGGTGGACAGACCAAGGGGTGGAGCTGGGCTGGCAACCACTGTCATGCATCACTGCTCCTACAAACACATAGTACTAGCATGGGCAGAAGGCAGCGTCGTGCTGATCATCATCCTCTGAGTCAGCCATTTGCAAACACCTTCTCCAGGCTGTCATCTTGCCACTAGGAATTCAAAATCTGAGTCAGAACCCAATTTAAACTGCTATAATTAACAGTCCCAATTTAACTGAATCTCGCAGTTTGTCATGTTGCATTCTCTGTGTGCATCTGAAAATCTTTCTCCTGGGCTCCCAGAGAGCCCCAGTGGTTTCAGGCTCCCGCCAGGACCGAATCTGACAGCCACCAAACAACCAAACTTGTCCTTGCTGGAATCATTTCAGCATTAAATACCAAAGTACCAAACATGATGGGCTGGAGGCTGCTGTGGACTTTTCCATAAATACTGCTGGTGAGGGCAAAGCTCAGGTGCTACATAAAGGAAAGAGGAGTGAGAGCATCTTGCTTGGGAGCCCTGGAAAACTTAGAACAGCCAAGACTCCTGTGCAGAAGACAACTGTGTACTGAACAAGCCAAACACAAACACTTTGTTGTTTCTAAATGTTGTTACAAATGAATGTTTGCTCTGAGGAAGATCTCCAGTTACTGTGAATGGCTTAGGAGAGCCCCTGTGTTTATTTTTAGGGAGTGCAATGCTATTGCAAACAGGTGACCTAGGGATTAACTGATGGTTTTGCAGCCACGAGTGACAGCAAGCCAAACTGTGGGTGGGAGTGTATTTTTGAAAACACTTCTTTTTGAGATTCAAGGAAGAATTTCTGTCCTCTACTTTTTTCACTACTTTGGTCTGACCATCAGGGAGCATTTCTGTGCTGTGTGGGTGATGGAGCCCTGGCACAGGCTGCCCAGAGGCTGTGGGTCTCCTCCTTGGAGCTCTCCAGAAGCCACCTGAACGTGGGGCTGGGCACCCTGCTCAAGGTGTCCCTGCTTGGACAGGGGCTGGGCCAGGTGGACCCAGAGAGCCATGCCAACCTCAGCCATGCTGTGATTCTGTGATTCCTTTCCATTCTCTTGCTATCCAGCCTGAACAATGGTTTTCATCTTTTGTGTTGTGCTGTTATTGTTTGTTTTTGCAATGCTATCTCAAGGCTGCCACAATGAGCTCCTGTCTCAACCCAAGCTGGAGAGCCATCCACTTACCATCCACAGAGGCAAAACATGTGAGGGACATACAGAGAGAGAGTCTTTATCAGGGGGTGTAACAACAAGACAAGGGGTAATGGCTTTTAACTAAAAGAGAGGAGATTCAGGTTAAATGTTAGGAAGAAATTCTTTACTGAGGGTGTTGAGGCACTGGCACAGCTGCCCAGAGAGCTGTGGATGCCCCATCCCTGGAGGTGTTCAAGGCCAGGCTGGTTGGGCCCTGGGCAGCCTGACCTAATGGAAGGTGTCCCTCATGGCAGGGGAATTGGAACCAAAAGGTCTTTAAGGTCTCTTATAACCCAAACAATTCTGTGATTCTGTGAAGACATTACCTCAAATTCAGATAGCAGATGAGCAGTCAGCTTAGGATAAATGCCATGTCTCCAAATCTGCTTTAGATAGCCCAAGCCTTGACACTTTGCTGTCATTCCTCTCCATCCTGTGGATGCCCACTAGGGATTTCTGTCTGTGAACTCCCCCGTCTGAGCCTGTGCCATGGGATTTTTAATGGTACTTTGACATTGCCCTACTTTGTTGCAGAAATATCTACATGTCAAAAATTATGGGCATTTCTAAAGAAATCACTGAGCTAAAGACTTCTAAAGAAGTCACATCCCGACGTGCCAGATGTGTCAAGCATTCATGTTTTAGTGCTGATCAATTCACTGTCTTCTCATGATGTTGTCTTCATTAGTTTAGCACGAGTTTTACGTATCAGTGTAAAAATTATCTTTGTATCTATTTGGAGAGAAAGAGAAACGTATTTTTGACGATAACATTTTGAATGTCTTGAACTGTATATTTCCACACAGAATCAAGAAAGTGTTCCTCACATCTAACTCTTGTTCTTCGTTGGCTATTGTGTACTGTGTGCGTATATGTGCATAGGTTGCTCCAAAAGTAATGCCTCCTAATTTGTTTCCATTGAAACTACAACAACTACAAAGAGCACAATAACACTATTTGATAGAGCAAATTATCAGCTACAAAACATTGTTTCTCAACACAGTCACCACCATTAGCTGTGCATTTTTGCCAGCAATGAACAAGAGCCTGTGGAGGTGCCCCACTGTCGCTGTTGCTGCTGCCAAAACGCACCACACCTCCCTCGCTGTGCTCACATCCACTGTTGGGTCTCCATAAATGTTCAGCAAATGGTGATGAAGGTCAATGGGTGCCATTTCTTCCACATGGAGGAATTCAATTCCACACCTTTTCTCCATCCACACTTCCACGTCGGACGCCATTGTGTCAGAGTGCCCCTCTGCTGCCATCTGTCACACGGCAACAACATGGAATGGAATATTGGTGGGAAGGTTCAACCTCTACTGCCATACCACCAACATCCACTTCTGACATCAAGGGTCAATAGAAGAAAAATAAGAGGCACTACTTTCGGAGCAGCCCTTGTGCTTATGATATTATGTACCTGTGTATAAACTTACACATACGCAGAAAAAAATCAAATGGAGTTGTCATTTATGCTGTCAGTGGCCAAGCTGAGAAATAAAATCTTGCCTCATCACACATCTTTCTACTTCAGTGAATTATTTTTATTGATCTTGTAAGTCTTAATTTTAAATCCAGTTTTGGTGAAACAAGTAGTGGATCATCTGCCCTGTTATTATACAAAATATATCTCTATCAAATGGAAGGAAATATAATTTGTAGAATGATTAATTACGTAATGATTATAGTGGAGAAATGTATTCTCTAACAAAATTCGTTAAACTGAGGAATTTAATATGAAATAGTAGATTTCCAAATTTATACAAATAACACCAGATGGTGAGTAGCTAGTTTTAATTAAATTAAGTTTGATAATTATAGCTGATTAATTTTTAGGTTTGACTCAGATTAGAAAGAATGTATTATTTTCCTGTAAATGTATTTTTAGTTTCCTCGCGAGGCTGGGAACATTGCAGCGTGTGCCACAGTCTGGCTGGGCCCCGCAGCCACCAGCTCACAGCATCCCCATGGGACCCAGTGGTGCTCCTGCAGCTGGGAGGGTGCTTGGGCCGGGGCCACCCAATGGAAGTCAGAGGCAGTGAGTTCCTGCTACAGCCCCAAAATATATTTTCACAACCCAATTTCCTGGCTTGGCTGCTCTGAGCAAAGGAAAAAGCCCAACAAGATGATTGTGTCCTTGCAGTGTCTCAGAGTGGGACGAGCACGCTCGGGTTTCCGCCCTGTGCTGCAGGGACCTCTTTGCACGCATACACGCTTGCACTCGCTGCAGCTCGTGTCCTGGGACACCTTCTCAGGGAGGAATGTGTGAGGGCTGAAGCCTGGAAGCAAGGAGCCCTGAGCTTGTCCCCCACTTTAGCACTCCCTGTCTCATCATTGTTACTCCGTAAGTTCATCTGGTCTGGTCCCAGCCTTGAACTGACTGAGTCCCAGTGGGGCCACTGAACCGTGGAAATATGCCTAAAGCTACACATGTGTCCAAGCCCTTTTTAGACTGTGTAAAGAGTCCAAATCCTACCCCACAGGACCAAGTCCCTCATACCCAGCACTCACCATCCCATGGGAATCACCTTTGGATTGAGCCAAGTGCAACGTGGCCAAATCGGGATACTCACCATTGAGACATTTCTCATTTATGTAGGTTTTGCAGTTTCAGCTGCAAGCCGAAATGAACACTTTCATCAACATTTTAGGCTACTGCTGCAAAATAGGTGTTGGCTTCAGAGATGTCTGGGAAAACTCAACTTCTCCCCAGCAGCAAGAGGCTGAAGGTAGAAATATTTCTATGAGAATGGCTGTGAGACATTCACTCTTTCTGACGATCATGGAAGGATCTTTCAGCGCTCTTGAGTTTGTGGTGTGTTTCTCAGTCGCTTGGGCTTCTAACCACAGAATCACAGAATCACAGAACTGCAGGAGTTGGAAGGGAGCTCTAGAGATCATCGAGTCCAACCCCCCTGCCAAAGCAGGCTCCCTGCAGCTCCCATCTCCTGGAGCCTGTACACCGTAAAAAGAAGGAGGGACTGAAAAGGTTTAATTCATCAGATCATCACAGTTCAAAGGTACTTTGAATGTTGTAATTATAATTGAATATTATAATTATAGTTGAACATTATAATTTAAAAATTGAATATTGAATTAAAAGGAGCGTTGAGGACATGCCTATAACTGCTTGAAGCTATCAGGTGCTTCTGACTTCCAGCAAATAACATCTTAGGCTGCAAGAAGCCAGTCCAAGGGCTTACTCTCCATCCTGGATGATATTATGAAACTTAAAAGATGCCTTAAATCACCTCCCGCTCTGGAGCTCTCTCAGAGCCAGCACTTGGGCTGGTGCTCAGGCAAGGTGGTGCTGTCCTGCCTCCTCTCTCTAAAGTCCTTTCTCTTTCATCTCAGTTTTCTCCCCGCAGGGTTCTTCTCCCATTATCTGCCTAGTGCAAATCCCGTCCCCTCCTCTGCTTTCTTTTTTTGTGTGCGCGCTGAAAAGTGGCCTCCCTGAATTTGTATTATATTGATTATGTAAATCAGCACTTCTCCTCTAGATTGCTTTTTCTTTGTGAACGGGGAGTATAATTTGCAGTCTTCTACCTGATAATTGTGAGTATAATTTGAGCTGTCTCCTTGTGGAGTCATCAGTGACTGTTTTAATTTCCATATGTGAGCAGTGCTTTTTTTTTTTCAACTTTTTCCCCTAATCCTGCCTCTTTCTGAACTAATGGATTGATTCTGCTGCTCATAATAGCATCACCTGAAGTGTATTTTGGAATTTCTGCTGCTAGTAGATTGAAATTTATCTACAGAGTGACAGGTTTTTCAACATTTTCAGAAAAGACATAATCTCATAACTATCAAGCTGACAATAAAATTGTCTATCTGTAATGGAAAATTGAAGACTCAAATATGGTCAATTTTTTCCCTGTGAAAACGCTTCGAAATGAAGTAAAACAATACCATTTTGTTGTGAATAGTACATGTCTTTCATCAACTTGAAATGCCAACTATAGATATCAAAATTAAAATAATGAGAGGTTCGTGACATACTGTTCTTTTATTCAGCAACGAAAGCAACCCACTTACACAGTGCCATGTAGCACGTCTAACGGCAAATGAGATATTATAAATCTATTCAAAATGTTTCTAAAGGATAAAGGGAAAAAATTCTAATAGCCTCTTGCTAGCAAGTGCCTCAGGAAAGAAGACCATTGTTTTATCATGCCGTTTTCAAAAAGCGATGCGAGCAGCTTCTTCCTCTCCCGTTGGTGTGACGTTGGTGTTGGCTGAGCGCAGACAGTGTGCTGGAGGCTTTATGAGGCACAGCTGGGCAGGAGCTCTGCCCCAAGGTGTTCCAGCGTGATACCCTAAGCCAGCTCCCCTTCGTGTCTGGGGAAGGTTCCCAGGGCACCCGGAGACACAAGGTTGGAGCAGGGTAGGGCCAGGGTGGGACCTTCCATTGGTGGGACCTACCAATGGGAACACAGCCACGGCACTCTCTTCTGCCTTCCACGCCAGATCAGGCATTTCAAGCCTGCCCTTGAGGAAAATCTGCCTAAGACATGGTTGGATAGAACTGGCTTATTTGAGGCTGCGTTTTGCTAAGAATTGAACTGTTAAAAAAGAGGAAAATTTCTTAAACTGTAGCAAAATCTTTAAAAAAGAACCTCAATTTTATCACAAAAGCACTACTTCACCAAATAAAGTAATATTTTATGTTGACCAAGGGTTTTTATTTTGATAAACTCACCATGTTGTATTCTGATATTTTAATTAAGAAAAACGCATCAGACGCTACGTAAACTTTTCTAAATGCAAAGTAGTTTGGAAAAAGTATCAGTCTGTTCCATTCCAGAAATGTCCAAAATGGGTGACATTTTGACCCAATCAATATGCTTTTTTTTTTATTTCTGTCTGCAAAGAGAAATGCCATCATCATTAGTACATTTTCATGAAATGTTTCTTTTTGGGCAAACTGGCATTTTCTAACGGGAAAAATATTCTGTTAGATAATTTCAGATCAACGGTGCTGCTAATGCACCACTCAATTGCACCTGCAAATAAATTCATGCGTGTAAATCCAGGCTCTGTTGAAATCAGCAGTCGCTCTGTCAGAGGCTTCAAAGAGCCCGGAATTACAAATGTGTAGGTACGCATGCATGAAGACACGCGTTTCTGCATCGTTTGTGCATATCATCTATCTTTTACATATCTATACCTAGCTAATTATAGCAGCCGCTGTATGCACACATCAGAGAAGTGACTGGTCTAACAGATGGGAGTCCTGCAGGGAACCCTAAGAACAGCCAGGGTTAGGGGAGAAGCGAGGCAAAGGCATATGTTTTGCTGTAGCTTGAATTACCAGGGCGCTAATCCCCAGGAAGGGGGTACATTCGACCTTCTGCAGCATGGGGAAGGTTAACCTTTCATATCTCCCAATCGCCACGTTCTGGGGGAAACTTTCTGCATCTCTGCAGCATTAAAAAGCATCGAGATATTAGAATTTGTAGCAAGACGGAGATTCTGGAGGATTTTTTTCAGCATTAGTCATGCAATTTGTCAACACTGTACTAGCTGAACAGTCAGTCAAATGCAACTCTTAATCCTTGAACCGTGGCCAGTTTCCCATATTTAAACAATGTGGCCCAAGATGTTTATTTTCATTCTTGGTTAGCTGCTAAATGTTTGAATATGATATTGAGCATCATTATCAACTGATGAAAGGTGAAATGACTGGAATGAATGAGAAATACTACATTTTAAAATGTATGGGCCAGCCACGCTCCCTCGAGAATAGGAAAAGAGTCAATCCCTAGCAAGCATTGCTTTCAAATAACCTGAAATCCAGCTGTGAAGTGTAACACTGGAATATTCCATGCAAGCAATAACTTAGTGATAGAAACTCGTATCCTCAAAGGGAACATTTCAGAAATTAAGATAAAGCTGTATTTGAATGGAAAGATTGGGGGAAAGGTCTGTAGATGACTGGTAAGAGCAGATTTTCAATGCATGCACAAGAGCATACCTGACAAATACAGACACAAGCTCTGTTAATAGTGTGCAAGCACGTGTGTGCGTGTCTGTGTGTGTGAGAGAGCATGCTCATGCAGCTGTGACTGCAGTTATGAAGCAAGGGCATCCCTTTCTTTTCGACGTCTACAAGGGTTGATCTGAAAGTAATGCCTCCTATTTTATTCTGTTGGCCTGTGATGTCAGAGGCAGATGGTGGTGGTACAGCAGTAGAGGCTGAACCTTCCCACCAATATTCTATTCCATTTTGTTGCCGTGGGACAGATGGCAGCAGAGGGGCACTCTGACAACAGCATCACACAATGACATGGAAGTGCGGATGGAGCAAAGGAGTGGAACTCAATTCCTCCGTGTCAAAAAAATTGCACCCACTGACATTCATTGACGCTTGCTGAAAGTTTATAGAGACCCAACAGTGTATGTGAGCACAGTGAGGTGGTGCATTTCAGCAGCTGCAACAGTGACATGAAAGACAAGTCACATTCTGGATGGCCATGCACAGCCATCGCACCATGAAATGAAGAGTGTCTTGATCAGCTCATCTGCACAAATGGTTGGATTACGACCAGGGAATTGTGTATGGAGCTGAATAACAGCTTCAATGTGCTGGAAACGATGGTGGCAACATTGGAATATAGCAAAGTTTGTGCCAAGTGGGTCCCATGAATGCTCATACAGGAACAGAAAGAACACAAATGCAAGTTTGT
Source organism: Penelope pileata (assembly GCA_013396635.1). Taxonomy (NCBI): domain Eukaryota; kingdom Metazoa; phylum Chordata; class Aves; order Galliformes; family Cracidae; genus Penelope; species Penelope pileata. The sequence continues at coordinate 323,925 of WBMW01000664.1, forward strand.
CAGGACCTATTGAATTAATACAAAGCTGAAGGTGACCATTTCCTGAATCACATAATTATCAGTGACGAGATATGATGTCACCACGATAAGCCAGAGTCAAAACAGCAGTCCATGGAGTGACGACATGTGAATTCCTCATCAAAGAAAATGTTCGAGATGCAGCCCTCAGTGGATAAAGGGATATGCACTGTCTTTTTGGACAGGGGAAGGTTTATCCTTCTAGATATCCTAGAACACAGGCAAACCATCCACTCTGATAGCTACATCATGATACTGACTAAGCTGAAGGCTCAAACTTCCGGATTCAGACCAGAGAAAATGACAACCTTTCTCTTGCAACACAATAATGTCAGGCCCCACACCAGTTTAAAGACCATGGAGCACATTGCCAATCTTTGCTGGAGATCCTTCCACACCCACCAGATAGTCCAGATTTGGCACCTTCTGTCTCCCATCTATCTGGGCTGATGAAAGATGGACTACATGGGCAACATTTTCCTAGCAATGATGCCATCATAGAAGCTGTGAAACAGTGAATCACCTCCGCTGGTGCAGATTTTTATGAGCATGGCATGCAGGCTCTATTTCGCCACTGGCAAAAATGCATAGCTAAGGGACTATCTTGAAAAATAGTGTTTTCCAACTGAGAATTTGCTCTATCAAAGAGTGTTATTGTGCTCTTTGTATCTGTTGTAGTTCCCACGGAAATAAATAGGAGGCATGACTTTTGGTGCAACCGACGTACATACAAATACGTTTCCCCACTAGATTTGCTTTTGAAAATTCAGTAATATTCTTTGTCTTAACCCAGTGCGAAAATCCTCTGAGATACATCTTCCATTCTGACCTTAATTTTGTTAGTCATGTCTAGATATTGTAGCAATATTTAGGTTAAAGTATGATATATTGCAAATGTTCAGAGAATGGAAGATTTAACATTGAATTTTTCTGCTTTTGTGGGCTTATGTCAGAGCTCCAGCACTGCTCTTTCAGTGGAGAAAGAGGGAGATTATGGGATTGTTATCTAGCCAAGAGCTTCTGTACTTCAAAAAATATAGGTCTTGATAAGCTGTCTCCTCTATTAAGGAAGTAAATATCCCTGTTAGGTTTCTCAGGATTGTAGGCTCTGTATCTGTCTATTCCTCAGCATTATGACTTCATGATCTTAGAGTTCTTTTCCAACCTAAATGATTCTGTGATTCTCTGTAAGACAACTATACATGTACATATGTGTGCCTGTGTATGAAGGTGTGCAAATAAATACATGCGAATATTTGTAATTGTATAATGTGATAATTACAGAGAACATCTCTGTACATGAAGCTGAAATGACCTTCAGAAACTGTCCTGGCTGCCATGTTCTGTGGATTGCTATTGGAAGCCTCTAGATTTCCTTCTGCATCAACATGTATCACAGAATCAACAAAGGAGGCCTCAGCATATTGGATTAATTGCAAAAGCGGGATCAGAAAGGTTAAAAAATTCTCATGTGCATCATTGGGGCAGCAAGACCTACTGAGCACCAACAAGGATTTACTGCAGGAGCAAAGACAGACACGTACCAAGAGTGCAAGAGGAGCTAAAGTGCACGAGAGCCCTTTTATACCTGGGGATCCCGACAACATACTCACACGCTCACAGTAACAACTCTGCGTTTGATTTTAATGGTTTACCTGGCTGGGTGGTGATCTCCAGGTATCAAGCACTTTGGCTACTCCAGCTCACCACTCAAGGACCTGGGAAGTCACTGCAGATGTCCACAGACACCGAGAGGTCACAGTGCCCAGATGTTTCCCATAATATGTTGACTTTTCTGATCCCCACGAGCCTGCTGTGGGATCACAGGCATGTGGCGGACTCCGTGCTCCATCTGTGTAGGGAGGTGAGAGAGCACACCCTGCTAACGCGCTCACGGCTGCTGTTACAAAAGACAGCACTGTTTGCATTAGAGATGGCAGTGAAGTAGCCTGAGGGATAAGTGTGTAGTGCTGACAGCGTTAGATCTATGCCAGCATCCTCCCGCCTCGCTCTCCCAGGTGCCCTAACCGCAGCTGCAACAGAAAGGCTGGTGGTGCCTGCTCCACGGGGAGAGGAGCCAGGGCCAAAGAGGTAAATGCTGGAGACAGCTCTCAGGATGGAGGTGTGATCTGTGCATCACACATCTGTTTGGTTTCAGAGCTAGTGGTAATGCCAGACCCCTGGTAGGACCTAATTACCTCCCATCTGAACACTAACTCAGAAGCTAAACGCTGTCAAGGAGAGACGGGAGCTCATTTCCAAGAGCACAGGCACAAACACATTTTTATTGGCCATAGAGAATGGTACTGTGTGTGCCAATATAGCAGGGATATCTGACTCAGAACATAAAGTGCAGGTGCCAGCAGCAAGAAGATGCTGCGAAGAAATACCAGCTCCCCGGGACTGTGAAGTATCAGCTGTCTGGGGAGACCAGAACCGGGAACAGAAAGCTGCTGATGACTGAAGGCATGTTTTTTCTGCCATCTCGCCATGGATTTGCAGCAGGGAGCCGTGGCAGCAGGGAGCGGTGGAGCTGCCCCCATAAGCCAGACCAGCAGCTCTGACCCATCCTGAGCAAACTGCTCATGCAACGTGAGCCCAGGGCAGCTGTTCGTCTCCTCTTTGTGGGATGTTCCTGGAACCGGACAGGACCTCGTGGCTCGCCCTCATCCCCGGAGCCTGCTCCAGGAGTCGATCTTCAAAGAAGAGAAAATCGACAGCATTAACGTATTTTGTGCAGTGCCTTGCACAGTGTGCCTGGAACAGTTGGGCACACCAGGTAATGACAACAAACAGGGGCTGTCTCTGAGGATAAGAGCTGGAAATGACATTGTCTTTGGGTAAAAATAGTTCCTTTTGATTGTGTGTTTTCTGCTGACTCTTTGCCTTCAGGCAATGTATGACAACTTGAGGAACACCTTTTTTTTTTCCCCCTAGGCGATGTTTTATTGCTCTCTGCCTTAAAGCCAGTCAATATTTGTAATTATCTGTCAATTCCACAGGTAAGCATAGGACTTCTGAAACAAAAGAATGAAGATGGTAGCACAGTACCTGACAAGATTTGGAGAATTAAGATGACAAAAAGCAGGCTGGTGGGGTAAAACCTCTTGCACTGATACAAAAGACTGTCTTGTTTTATATGTCCTTCTGGTCCTTTATAGTTTTATGTTATGTTTTATGCTTACTACACAAAAGCCATGTAGGTGCAAGTATACATTTCCCTGTGTATGCACTCGCCTATGACTGTATTTTATTTGCATATGTGTATGAATACATGCAGCACGTGTGGGTGGTAAGAAGCTAAAGGAACATTTTCAAGGTTGAGAAGACCAAAATGTAATCCTCCTTCAACCAGTTGGGTTTTACTAAGTGTGTGCTAAGGCAGAAGTAGCAAGCATCCCCTTGCAGGCTGGAGGATGCTGCAGGAGGACCAAACCCCAGCCCACCAGCTCCGTGCAGAAGTGTTAACCCAACCCGTGGCTCTGCTGCTGCCACAGTTCTGCTGCTGACAAGCCTTGATAATACAGATATCCTCTCCTCAGTGGTCCCAAAAATAAGTCAGCAGGATCTTGCCTTGCGATGGATACCTTGAGCTCTGAGCAGGCTGGCACAGCGTCTGCATGGCCCGCATCCCTCCCCAGCTGCTGGTGACAGGGCTGTCACGGAGGGGCAGGACAGGGCACAGCTGGCATGCAGAGCCCTGCCGCCAGCACGTCTGCAGAGCCTGCTGTGAGCAGCTCTCCCAGCTGGCGAGTTCCTTTCAGAAAACAGTGTTTTTTCCCCTTAATAACGGAGATGTGAAAAACGGAACCAACACTGAATTAAGTGGTGTTGGGGTAGCACACGTGTGAAGCTTCAGGCCTATCGACCTCACCAGGGTCCCCATAACAAATGAGTCCAGTCGTATTGTTCAGAAGGGCAAAGCCTGGGCAGATGCAAAAGCATCCTGCTTGCACAGGGCTTGATCCTGGTGCTCCTGCCTGCACTCCCACAGCACTTCAAGGATTTAGGAGCAGGGCACCAGGTGTGTGGCGGCAAAAGGAAGGGCTGGCCATGTGGCACAGCCAGCCCTGCACCTCACAGCTCCTCCATTGCTATTGCTGTCAGCGGGAGCTAATGGCGCCAGGCACCCTGTGCCCAGACCTGACAGGCCTTGTCATCCCCCAGGAGGCTGACACCAGCTGCCAGCTCCAACAGGCATTTTGTTTCCTGGATGTGTGCAGAGCTCCTGTCTTGGCCTGTCAGATCAAGGAGGAGAAGCAGAGAAGAGGAGCAGGGAGGGAAACAAGAAGCAGCCAAGCTCCTGCAGGTGCGAGGTCTGAGACAGATGCTCTGGTTTTCTTCTGCCATGAGGCCTGCAAACCAAGGCCCCAGGGAGCAGAAAACCTGGAGGATGACTTAAAGGCTGCCTGCTCTGATGGAACTGGGGGAAGGATTTCAGGGTGGAGACAATTTATGGGTCCTGATGCTGGACTTGGAGGTGCCCGGTCTGCGGGCCTGACCAGAGGTGCTGAGGTTCCTGCACAGCACCAGGCACCGCTGGGTAAAAGCCAGAAGAGTCAACAGGTGAGTGTGTAGGTTACCCCATAGGAAATGCTGAGGCTGGCCATGTAACGTAGCACCACTTCCCTGCCTCATAGGACATAGATGCAGGAAAGAATCGGCTGGCAATTGGAGCTCGCACGCTTGGGTGTGTTTGTTACAGAGACTGCACTTGGTAAGAGTCCAAAAGAGAAAGGAAGGAACCCTCTATCTCTCCTCTTAAAATTGTACCTTCTTCAGAAGCAGATATGGAATTCGTTAAATCTGACTTTCTCCCAGCATGGCAGATGCAGGTGCCAGTGCTTGCTCCATGGGGCTGCGTTAGGCAAGATACAAGAGCAGGGTAGTCCCCAGGAAGGCAAGCAAAGAGAATTTGAACTTCTGCAGCAGGAGAGAAAACTGATTGCGTATTTGCCATGGCTATGGTGAGTGTTTTTGCCGCTCTGCTGGAAGATCAATCTTTGTGCTCAGAATTCATTTTCCTGTCTGGACCACCCAGAAAATACACAGCTTGTGGATATCGTTGAGCTTAAGCCTGTTCTAAGGACTCAGTTGCTAAGCTGCAATAAGGTGCCCAGGTACTTAAGGATCCCAGAGAATACAACTGCCAGAAATGTAGCTAAAGATTTGAGGCAACTGCAGGAGCAAGCACAGGTTTATAGGCTCTTGCTCCTGAACTGCATTACCAACATTTTCCCATGTCCTTTACCAGAGTTGAGCCTTGCCCTGTCTATAGCACATTAATAGGGTTCCATCATCCACCAGTTTTATTAATTTTCATCAAGCTATTGAATGAAATTTTGCCTCCTAAGCCACTAAGATGATACAATGAATAGTTATGTTTGCAAACTGATAAGTCCACAGTATATGGGCCTTTTAAGGGAAAAACATTTTTGTTTTTCAGAACGCACCTGGAAGACTGGAAATGCATAGGGCAATCATGCATTTCCCCACGTGTTGTGGGGTTGTTTTTTTTTTAGTTCTCTGACCAAATGCAGGGCAAGAAAATTACATTACAGACCTGCAGTCTGTTGCACTGTAGCTGCAAATATGACAAAGAAGATCAATCCTTCAGAGATGCGGTAAGAAAAAGGAGACCAGAATGGACCCATTAGCAGCACAAATCCATTACATTTGCTGAAATATTTCTAAAAGAGCTGAGAGTGGAAGCAGACAAATAGGCACCAAAAATTCCTGTGAAACTACTTTGTTGAGCTGGCTGATTGCTCTATAGTTCCTAAATCCAGCTTTTCATGAACTGGAGATGAAATAATAGAGCACTGTGAATGTCTCCATTAATTGAGCATGCTCTGATGATGCAAAGCAAGGCAAGACACGATCTTTCACTCCTCAATTTAAGGAGTCCAGGAAAAGTCTACTCAGGTTTAGCTCTGTTGAAAAGGTGGTTTTGCACAGGGATATATTTTTATCTTTATTGAGTTTGGACTAGATGGTTACTCTCTGTCTTTGATGGTGACGTGGGCAGTAATTGCCAGCTCACTGCTGTAACTTTCCAGTGTTGGATGAAAGTTATCGTGTAGGGGAAAAGTGATGGTTTGTTGCTGCTTGGCCAAATACAGAAAAATCTGCTGCTGGCTTGTTGGACACAAACAAAACCCAGAGAGGAAAAATCGAAGTTGTGCTGAACTTCAGGAGTCTCAGCATTTAAACTTCAGTCTTTGCAGGAGGAAATGTGAAAAAAGAGAATAACACATTTTTGGAAAGAGGCAAACATCATTTAAATACTGTCTGGGAAAGATTAAGTACTCGTTGGGAAGCCAGAACTGCAAGCAGAACATTGATCATTTTCCTTTTTTTTTTTTTTTATGTGTGTGTGTGTTACATGTTCACTCCTAATCCAAATAAACGCTTCCCTTTCAGATGTTTTTCTCTCAGGAGTTACCAAATGTTGTGACGCTTTGAGGAAAGGTGCTGGCTGTGCTCCTGCCCTTCCCACTTTTTCTAACAGAAGCCCCTTAGCCTCCTCTGGGAGCAGTCCCCAAGCTCCAGCACTGCAGAGACCACCAGAAGGGGCCTGTGTCAAGTACTGGAGGCTTCTGCTGAGATGTTGTGGGCATTCAGGGCTGAGGCCACAGCAGAGCCTGGAGGAGATCCCACACTGTGTCAAGAAGGCCAAAACTGCCAAGGACCTTAACACTCTCCAGAGGAAGTGAGGACCTGCAGGGCACGAGCATCATCTGTAACCACGCCATTCCTTCCCTCCCTCACTGTCCCTCACCTCCTACCTGCACTCTGCCAGGATCTGTGTTCCTGCAAGGTGAAGTTATGCTTGGGTACTTTGGGAATACTTGAGTCCCCAAGTCAGTCAAATAGACTTTTCTGACATTTCTTAAGCTGTGCCCTAAGTGGATGTAATTGTCAATAATGCTATCTGCTAAGAAGCCCCCTGAGACTGGATCACCCGTAGGCTTTTGCCAGGGCTTATGTTCTGTGCTGAGTGTCCCACAGGACTCACTCAGACACAAGAAAAGCATTAGCCTGTAATATTTGGGGTCTCTGGGAGACACCTTCAATGCAGTAACTGGAACCTAGGAGATGTTATGTGCCCCAACAAGTCAAATACATGTAATTATGAAGTTACTGTGAGGGTGAATAATGTATCACACATCCTCATCTGAACATATGGACTCGCAGATTCTATGTAATGAGCAATAGTCTGTGTATTGCTGGGATCTCTTTCAGCTTGGGGAGTAGGTTATATATTCATATCATGTGATGCATTAGTCCTTCAGCTCATATGTTCCCACAAAAATAGAGGAGCTGCCGCAATCCTGCAGCAATGCTGCTAGATGCGAGGCCCATCAGAAACAGCCATCTGAATAAAACCATCAGTTTTGGGTCAGTGTACATCAAATCCTTGAGCCCATTCTAGAAATAGTAGTGCTAAGCTCATGTAGGACAAAATTTGGGAGCACCTGTTCAGCTCAGCCCTGAAACTCCTCCATCCGTACCCATGCCTGCTCGCTGAGCCGCACAGCCCCAGGCCAGATTGCTCCACCACCATGACTGCCCCAGGCCAGCATCCTCCACCATGCTGGTGGCGACCTCTGTGACAACCCATCCAGACCTCCCACAGAGAACTGGTGCCCACCTCAGGGACTTGGGATTAGGATGCCCAAGGCTACACACTGTAGCATCTAGGAGCAAGTAGGCTACCCGACAGATCTGGGTTTAGCTGCAAATGGGAACCACAAATTTTCATTCTAGAGGGGACTCTGACATTTTTCATTCATTGTTGTCACAAAAAGCCCCCAGGTTTACTATTTCCCTTAGTGAGGATTTTTGCGAGGAAATAATACAATTACAGTCAGCTAAAAGGTTTTATTTCTATTTTGATTTGGAGAGCTTTTTCGAGTTTGTAATTTAATTTTTATTTATGAATAGAGCATAATAATTATTGTAATTATAAACAATATCAGATACGGTAATGCAATAATTCATTAGTATTCTAATTGGTAAGCATTACTATAACTGGTGTGTTCTTTGGTAATTGGCATTTTAATTGGCAATTGCTATTCAAAATGGCCATTGGGGTAATTCTTACTAGTGACTGGTAATTACAGTGGAAATTGTTAATTGGTATTCTAATTGGTTTAGTAATTCATATTTGGTTTGCTCACTGGTAACAGAGCAAAGTGGTCATTTGTAATAGATAATTGGTTTGGTAATTGATTTAGCAATTGGTATGATAGTGAGTACAAAATAAGTGATCAAAACACATTAATTTATTAACAGTATAAAATATATATCAATCATTTTGAAATGAAACCTTGTTTATAAAACCGATGATCAAACTTTTCCAAACCAACCACATCATACGAAAAATGTCTAATTTTAAGGAAAAAAACCTAATTTTAAAGGCTTTTCAAAAATGGAAACTTGTGGAAATCAAGAAGATCATTTCAGTGTTCCAATTTCAGCAAGCAGTTATTTTCCATTAAGTAAGCATTCTTCTGGAGAATTTTTGACTGGCTTTGCTTTACCACCCAGAGCCTATCTGTCACCTGCCTGCTGTCCCTGTGGGATAACGTAGTGGGATGAAGCATCTCTGTGTGTCCACAGACAGTTCTGTGCCCACTGATATCACTCATATCCCCATGGCACCAACATTGCTGTTTCTGAAGAAAGTCCTAAATGGTTATTGCACCAAGAATAAGTCTACTGAGGCGATGAATGAAGACTTCTAATCTCATATTGAGAGGACACGAGGCAGGAGATCTGTGCTATGGTTCATCTGGCCCTGCTGAAGTCCAGCCATGATGGTACCCACTTGCACACCTCCCGGGCACGGCCCCTGAGGAGCATTTCCTTGTTATCCTGCTTTGAAACATCTCGTCCTGAACTGTCTTCTGAGCGTAACATCTCCCTGTAAACAAGGCAGAATTTTCCCTAGGACTGCTCTTTAGCTGGTATTTTTAATGCTGTGTGAAGTCAGCAAGGTAGAAGAAGCTGGGACAGCCTATCGGATTGTTCTCCCTTTTCCATATATATCTATGACAGCTGTTTCCAATATTGGGGGTCCTTTGCTTGACATTCTGCAGTACAGAGTGCAATCCATTGGGTGGGAAACCATGTGACTTAAACAAAAAAGACTTTGGAGTGCTGAGATATGCTAATGACATCCACATAAAGACAGCAAAACTAAGGTTTGAAGGGAAGAGTAACTAAAATTGCTCACTACAGCCTTTGATGCAAAAAACGCTTGCTTATATAAGTGATGGTACAACTTTTCACAGAGAAATATCCAGAACTGCCAGAACTATTTCTGTCCTATTGTGGCCTTTGGAAAACTATTGATTTTCTTTCAGATGCATCAAGTTGAGCATCCAATGTACATTCTTCCTGGCCAAAATGGTTTGCCTGAAGATGTTTGAATATCTGGCTCATTAGGTTGTGTACTTCCATGCTAAGCATAGTAATTGGAGATAGAAAAGGCCCCTTTGGTCACCCAGCCCAACCCTCAGCACTGCAGAATTGTTCCCTCTCCCTCCTACACGTTTCCAACCGTTTTGTCCAGCCCAGTTATAAATGCCTCAGATAATGGGTTTCCCCTGGAAAACTGCTCACCAGCACTGTTATTATGAACTGGGACTGGGATTACATCCAGTTACAGGAAGAGAGATGTCAATGCGATGCACACAAAAGGAGAAGAGAGGAAGCAGCCAAAGGAAAGCTACGAACTGAATACAAAGAGCCTGTGTTTCAAAATAAAAGACCCACCGCTTAGCAAGAGAGGGTAATTTTTCAGAACGCATCTACTTCAAGTGATTGGGAGGTAAACAACCTTCAAGTACAGAAAATAAGTTCCTCAGAGTTGGGTGTTTTTTGTCATTTGCCAAGCCTCCCTCAGCTGGTAGCAGCAGTTTCAATGGGAGTTCAGTTGCTAACACGGACATTTTGAGGGCCTCGTCTTCAAACTGCAAAATTCTGTTTGCAATTTCACCTGGTTGAATTCCAAGAGAGATTTCCTTCTGTTTCCTTTAGTTCAAATAATAATACGGAAGGGGAATTACTTTAAGAGCCTTCTTATAAACTGGAATATGAGGGTGCATTTCTAACATCATTTTTGAGACAACTTCTATCCTTCTTAAATTATTTTTGAAATCTATAAGGGTTTCTGAGAAACAATTCAAAATGCTTGTTTCTACTACCCAGCAATTCAAGGCTGATTTCTAAATCCTTACATAATGTTCATGGATTTTACGGTGTGCAATTACATTTTTCAACTGTTTCTCCTTTCTCTTACTCTTTTCCCAAGTCTTGCTTAATTTAACCAATCAAAAATCCATTTATTTCTGATTTGAAAATTAGTTAATGCAAATAAAGCCTGGATGACATTTGCGAGTCATTTGCAAATGCCCTTATAGCCTGCAATCACTATTAATTCCTCTTCCGAATCCACATTTACTCTGTGTGATTATGCTTAGCAATATATCAAGGAAACATGGTATGTTGCTGCTGCTCAGTGTATGTTCCACACATGAATTACTATTCACACATAAGAGTTGTGGCCATGCCTACATTGACATTCACAACAAAGACTCCTTGAAAATTAATGAGGAGGGTACCTGAAGAAGCTCTTCCTACACAGCAAAGTCACTAGCTGGGGTCGAAAACACAAAGTAGCACTGCTGTGCTGCATTGCTTCTGGGTCTGGGGCAAGTACTAGTATGGGCACCCTCACATCACGCTCTTGTCAGGGATAGCCTTGTTCTGTTATCCCAGGCAGCACTGAAGGACTTGCTGCCTTATTTCTGATGTAAGAGAAGGCAAGAGAACCATGACAACAACATTCAAGACCAAGGTTTCTGCCTTCCCTCAGACTCTTCAATGCTGAGTCTGAACTACCAAACTAACCTCACCCCCTGCCAAAGAACTATCAAATGCCCATCTTCTACCCTTTTGCATATGTTTCTGAAGCTACTTTGAGCTTGAAGTCAACCTTAAAACTGGTATCAGCCTCTGGCTGGGGACACTTTAAATGCAGTGCTGGTCAAGTGATAGCTACCCTTAATGTTTTTCTTCATGGGTATTCCGAGCTGTGGGATGCCTCATCTCCCCAGAAGAAGCTGCAGCGAAAATGCAGGACATTTTGTTCTGAAATCTGACTTATTTGACCGATATCTTTGGTGCCAACTGAAAAAATGCATGGTTATATCACCAAGTTAACCTTCGCTTCACACAAAGCGCAGTGACCTCATGATCCTGGAGAGGGTGGTTCAACAGCAGCATCAGCATCAGAACGAGCAATCTGCAGGTGTGCTTCCATTGCAGACAGCAATGCAGCACAGGGATATTAGTGAGCTTTAAATTCATTAGTGCAGGTATTGGAAGCTGTTTCACTGCAGTGGCTCAAAGCTCTGCATGTGCTAATTTAAGTTGCTCCTCAACTAACAGCTGTGTCCTTGCAGTAAGTACTAAGACTTCTATTGTAAGTATCTGTTGTTCTCTAGAATCACACTACAAGAGATTCCAACACGGAATCTCAGACCCAGTCTAAGACACCGACATTTTGGCATGTTTGTGCAGATGTTCAGGTGTTAGCTGCAACTGACCAAGCCCCCAAGATAGGTCAGTGGAGAGCTAGTCTGGGCAATCAGTGGAGTTTGCAGGGCAATTCAATTAGCTCCAAACTAGAACCCTAAAGACTGAGTTTCCCAAACTCGGTGCATGTGTAGTGCCTGCACACTTGAGATGCTTACCCTGTAGCAGCAGGTGTGACCTGGACTACAGAAGACCCATGTATTCCTGGAGTATTTCACACTGTAAGGAGGACTGGATTGCACCTGAGCTCTGCATTCAGGTATGTCCAGTGGAGGGGTCACCTGAATCACTTGCCAGGATTGACTCCATTGACTAGGTCTTCACTGACTGCCATGGGAGCTCGGAGACCTTGCATGCCAACACCTACAAGCAGACATTTATGTCCAGGTGTCTTAATACAGAGTTGGCTGCTGCTCCCAGGGTGTGATTGTGGAGCACAGCATTCTGGTCAGCATGCTTGCTGCTACAATGACCCCAGGGGATGGACAATGGCTTCAGCCCGTGCTGAGGGATCAGACCACAGAGACTTCCCATTCCCACTCCTGTAACCCTAGCAGCTCCACTCACAACAGCTATGCAGTTGAAGCCCTAAGAATGATGAAACTCAGTGAAAATTACCAGAATGTGCTATAGAAAAAAAACAATTCCCCTGTTCCTGCCCTTACCATGTCACACACACCCCAGTATCTAAAATCTCCCCTTCCTTCCTGATGAGGTCAGGAACGTTTTGCTTTTTGCCCTTCATGCCACAAACACATGAGACGACAGACAAATGAGGGTACAACATCCACTGAGAAGCGGGCAGGGGTGAAAAAGGACATGAGTAACCCAAAAACAATGCTGCAGCAGCTCCGATTAGACACGGCTTTGTCAGCGCGGGTCGGGGGGAGGGTCAGTTGTTGGTGGTTTATTTTCCTTCTTCCCTCTCTTAAATGTGAGCTGCTGGTGGCGAGGCAGCTGGTGCACTGGGACAGCTGCTTGTCACGCCGCTCATAATTGCCCCATTGATACCTTGTGCTGCCTCTGGCTGTTTGTGGCACCCACCTGTTGTCCTTGGGCTGAGCCCCTCAGCTCAGCGTTACCAGCACGCTTCTCCAACCCCGCCATGGGCTCCGTGTGCTACCATGCGGTAAGCAATGGATTGTAAAGCATTCAGTTGTTCCAGTAACACTGCTGCAGGAGCTGGATTTGCTGCCACAGAAGGTAGCACTGCGGGAAGAGTTTGTGTTGTACTGGACATGTTTTATGATGGCCACGTGGCCCATCAGCAATGTACAGTTCCACCATTTCTCATTGCACTAATGTCCACGGAGGGAAAAACAGAGTAAGAAAAAAATACAGCTATGTTTTTGTATATATGTATATATACACACATGATGTTCGCGCATTGCTATATTCCCAGTACAGAACTCTGGAACATTTGGAGTCTTCAAACCTGTAGAGATTTTCATCTACTTCTAAAACATTGTCAGCTCAACGGACAGATTGATTGCACTTGGGACAGGCAATCGCATAATAAAATGTTGTGTTTCATATAAATACTACTTTCCTTTTTTCCCTTCCACTTGAGCGATGTTTTCCAGAGCAAAAAATCCAAAATTATGCAGGAAAAGTAGTGATTTTACAAGGCATCTGTTACCTGCAAGAGACACTGACTCCACGGGTCTTGTTGTCTGCATGGCATTCCCCAGTTTATCAGAGAGGGAGGTAGCAAAAACTGGAGGACCTTTTCATATAACATGAAATTTCAGCAACTCTACACACGGCTAAAATGAACTGAAAAGGAAAGAAAACACTGAAGACTCCGTACAAAAGCCGTAGTATGTCTCAGCAAAAACCTGAACTTTCACATGGAGGGTTGGTTCACTCCAGCATGCATGCATTGTTTATCAGAACAGCATCCTCCTGAAGAATTTGACCTTGACTGTGATTCTTCCTGGGTAACACTGTGCTGCAGAAAAAGAAATATTAAGTAACAAACAACACCAAATCACAGAATCTCCATGGGGGTTGAAACTAGATGATCTTTAAGGTCCCTTCCAACCCAAGGCATTCTATGAAACTCCAGATCAGAAGAGATCTCTGGAGGTTATCTGGCCCAGTCCCCACTCTAACCAGAGTGACCTTTCAAGTCAGATCCAGCTCTGAAGTCACAGCAGGCAGCTCAGGGCTTTCCCCAGACAGTATTTGAACATCTTCAGGGACAGAGATTCCATGTGCTCTCTGGACAGCCTGATCCAGAGCTTCACCTCCTTCACTGTGAAAAAAAAGTCCAAATACTTAATGCCAATTTCCCTTGCTGCAACTTTGCTTTTTTAAATCATTTTTGACAAAAGACTGAGAAGTCTTATCATCTCTTACAAAGTGGAGAAGGCATGAAGACTGGGGCACAGGAACATTATTACAAGGAAGAAGCATTCAAGCAAAATTTCAGGCTGATTTCCCAAGTAAAAGAGGCACACAAGACCACCCTTCCAAAATGTTTATGTCTGTCTGTTTCCCGCTATTAATTCCCAAACCTGACTGTTTCAACCAATTCTGATGGAAGTATTGGAATCTGATGTTAGATTTCTACAAGCTCAATGAAAACTGGTGCGTGGGTAGATGAGACAGACGCAGTCAGTACTCTCATTGACAAAAAGCTGCAATCTGAACCCAAATTCTGTTGGGTATTTGAGGACCACGTGGCACAGAGACACCCTGGATGCCCCAGCTAACAGAAGAGATGCGATCAGACAGCCAGCACTTTATTAGTCACCAGAGAATCCAACCACAGGCTTCAAACCCGTAGGGAACCAGGCTTCATTAGTTCTGCTGTTCATGAAATGCTCTGAGTTTTTACCTTTACTCTTGTGCTTCAGTCGAGCGGTCATAAATTTCCAGGAGAAAAAAAAAAAAAAGCTCCTCCATCCTCCATATAATCTCCCTTTATATATCATCCTTCTCTTACTGAGAAAGAGAATGGCTAAGAATAGCCAGTCAGATGATTTACTATTACAATTTTCTGCGGGTATATGGGATTTCTGGATGTCACTCAGCTGCCCTTAACAATAGCAAGGACACAATTGTTTCCATAGTAATACCCATTGCAAAGGGGTGAAGGTGTGTGTGTTGGGGGGAGAGTACAAAGCAAGTGGGAGGCACAGGTTACACAGACTTGCATAAAGGACAAAAATCAGGCATAACAGAATTTGATTCTGTGATCCCTGCTATAGAAATTTCTCTTTTAAGGTCATTTCTATTCCATTGAATCCATCAGAAAACTTACTTGAGCAAGTATGCAGGCTAAGACTTTCACATTTTAGACAACGCACATACACGAGAGAGCTTTATGTCCTCTTCCGTCTTTAATAACTTAACCACAGACGCACCAATTTTAATGAGAGGAAACATCCCTAGATTGTGGCAACAGAACAGCACACCTCAGATAGTACTGCAGCACTGTTCCATTTCTTACTTGGTACAATAGACAAGTGTGGTCCAGCAGGCTGGCCACCCATATAAGCTAATGGTGTAAAAGAGACGGTCTCTCCGTGTTGCTCTTGAAAAGAGTTAACCAGACAACAATTTCCTGACAAACAGGCTAAACGTGCCTTATACCTTTCCATCTAAAAATTCCCTCTGAACGGATACATTCTGATGCTGCAGCATATGTTGGTGCTTTTCAGCTGCCTTTCAGTATTCTTGGTCACCCTGCAGAAAACAAGAACTGCAGAAACAAAGGAAAGCCAACAGGGAGGTAAATAAAACCCTTCTGCTTCTTTCTTCTGTGGTTTAATAGAAAATGCTGCTCATATGGTCTCCCAGCTGCAGCAGGAGAAGTATTCAAGGTTTTAATAAAAGTAGCTTTTATAAATGGCTGATGGGGGAAAATTGAAGAATTTATCTGGGATTCCATTTGTCCTGGATGGTTCCTGGTGCTGGTGCTAAAAGCTCTGCTATTGACTCAGACGGTTATATGACCCTCTGAGCCAGAGCCAGCACAGATGAAGAGACGATAAGCTCAGGCTACTGAAATAGGAAAAGGGCACTGAAAAGTAGATAATAAAATAATCCGGTCCATCTTTTGCTCCTTAAATGATCCTGTTGTTTTTTAATATTCTGTAATATGAGCTGTGAATCTAAACATTGTAGGGAACTAGCTATGGAAAGACCTCGTCTTGTTACTGACTCTGCTCCCCAGGCCAGAGCCCAGAAGCCAGCTTTCCTTAGCCAACCACAAAGGATGCTTCTAAAGATCCTTGCTGATTTTACTTAAGGTAAAGCACATTTTGTCACCATTAATTTTTTTAGTGTTTTCTTCAGAAAGTGAATTGATTCCAGAAGCCAAAAAGCCCTTCCCAGCCACAAAACGATGTGAGAAAATCTAACTATTCGCAGCAGGGCTTCAAGATGGGGTCACGCCAAAATAATCACAGCGGGGCTTCCCCTGGAGAACCCCTGTCCCACCTTCTGCTTGTCCTGTTCCCTTCCTTGGTCAGTGCCTCATGCTGAGCTGCATGGACAGAACTCTGGCTGACCTGTGTCCAGAAACCACTGCTACTACAGTGGATGTATCTTCCAGTGGATCCAGTGACGGTGCAGGACCAGGAAGCGATCGCTGGTGCCTGCCAGCTCTCCCTCATTGTAGCAGAGAAAAAGATGAGCGGGCTTGAGCTTTGCCATTTGGGTTTGGTGTTTAAACCCGCAGTTTGCAAACCTCCTCCTGTCCCCACTTTGCAGAGCTGAAAGTGCCAGGGGACCTCTCAGTCACACAGGTGCCACAAGACTTAAGTTGGATATTCTGAAATAACAAAACCTGGGCTGGTAGTGCTTCCGTGACCAAAGGGTTTTATTAAATGAAAGCAAGCACGCAAATGTACATTTTCTGCTGAGGCTAGTGACACTATAATGAATAATTTGCAGGGAGGAAAGGATGGATAGCATTAGCAAGCTTTGACCATATGAGCAAATGTAGCCACAGTAATCATAATAATGGCGAAAAAAGGCAGAGAGGAGCTGGCAGAGGTGAATGCAATAGCCAGGCTGTCTCCTGAGGACCAGACTGTGGTACAGCCTGGCACAAAAGAAGAGGTGGAAGTATGTGTTTCTTTCTCCTTGGGAATTGCTGCATGTTTCTAAGTGCAGGGGGAGCAGCTCACCCAGGCTGGCTGCGCTCCCCTCTGCCAGCAGGCCACTGGGACACCCGGCCAGGGGCGGGGGGGCTGCAGAAAGCCTTAAGCACGCACACGTCAGGCTTCCCAAGAGCACAGCTCCATCAGAGTGTGCTATGAATCCTTATCCTTGCCGAGTTTTATGGTTATGGGGGCAGCTGAGCTCTCTCCTCCATTCTCCAACAAGGGCCTCTCCGTATTCAGCATTGCACAAGCAGAAGCAGTGCCTCCTCCACACAGCTCCATCGCGTAGGGAATCTGAGCTAGAAAACGTGCAGCCCCCATCCAGACTCATAATTGTTTCTCTTTTCTGGAACTGAAGATGTATGCTGCACAGACTGGTATACACCGTCCCTATTTAAAAGCTGACAGGATGGCTTGTTTTTGTATCTACCAGGAACAAGGAAAATGCGAACAAAAGTCAAGAGAGAAAACAAATCTGTATATTTCTATGAAAGAACCAATCTATTTCAGAGTCATCCTAGGCGGTGTTTTCAGTTGGGTTTTGTTTGTTTACTTGTTGATTCCTTTTGCCATACTGATGAATGATACCGATTTGCATTGCACAGAAGCTGCAGATACAATCCTATGCCTATTTCCATTAAATGCAACATTCAGAGCACCCAGCCTTTCTTGGAGACTTTTCCTGACTTCGATGCCTCTGTACGCTAGCAAAGGTAGAGCACCAGGGAAAGCTTTGTCATCTTGTTTTTCTCAATTTCTTCCCTTCACCACACAGCTATTTTGTTTATTTATTTATTTTGGGGACCCACTTTTTTTTCTTTCTTTTTGTACTTTGCTATGCATATTTATAATGAAAAGATGATCTGTGTCCTCATTACTGTTCTGTCGCTTGATGATGAGAAAACATGTTAACAAAGGAAAATGCTTTTCAGTCAGCTCATAATGTTCCCTGCTGTTCAACTGGGACTGTAAAGAGTACGGTTTAATGAAAGAAGGTGAGAAGGTGGGAAAAAAAAACTAATGAGGGTGTTTCTCTGCATTGAAAGATCACTTAGGAGCAGCAGCAATTTCCTTTGTGTCAGAAAAATATAAAAAATGAGGTTCAAAGGCAGTGTCCCCAAGGTCAAAGAGGCCCATCCTCTCCAACACAGCATGAGGAGTAACTCCCTGGCAACCTCCTTTTTCCACCTAGACCAGCATTTTGTAATTCTCAGGTGGTGGAGAGGAACGAAGTTGATGTGCCTTAGCCAGCTTTTAGCTCCCAAGGAACAGGGACAAATGCTGTAGGAGGCACTCGAAGCCGCACGCATCATCAGCGGAGCCGCTCACAGACCCTCACCCGGAGCTGGAGCTGGGGATTCAACCTCTGCACAAAAGGAGACTCCCAGATTCGGATCCCAAAGCTCACAAGACTGCTGCCATTTGCTCCAGAGAGTAGTGATGAAGAGAGTCGACCTGAAGCTGCATTGTGCACAGCGGTGAGGGGTTGGCAGTGCAGAGCCCATTGGAGTTGCTGAAGCCGTACGGTGCTGCTCTGGCCATGGTCACTGTGTCGTGGCCTCACACTGGGCACAGCAGCTTCCTTCCAGCCTGCTGGAGCTGCAGCTTGGGCGTCAGAGGGGGAGTGAGAAAGGAAGCGGGGAAGATCATTTCTAAGGGCTCTTCCTCAAGCGTCAGCAAGTGTGTGGCAGGCAACAGATGTCAGATAAGCAACGCCATGCCGCAGATCTGGGCAAGCCTTTGTTTTAAAACAGAGGTTTCGCACCAGTCTTCTGACTCTTCTGTCATCTCTGTCAGGAGATGGTGGAAGCAAAGTGGCACAGAACAGCATCACTGCCATCACAGCAAAGCAAAAAACCTTGTTAGTGCCCTGCAGTGCCACCCACAACACGATAGGCAAAACACTACAAGAAATCAATACGGCTGAAGATTGAGCTCAAACGCATTCTGTTTGGTATGGCTCTTAACACCCCTGTCAGTAACAGGCTGAGATTTTTTTTACAAAAACATATGCATTCTTAACGGTGTTACAAGCCTCTCTCATATTCCTAACTCATTGAGTTCATAACCTAAATTACACAGAACAGTGGCTAAATTGGTTTATCATTGCTCAACTCCGATCTGAAAGGACAAAGCAAGAAGCAGAAGAGAATAATATTTGGGGAACTGGATAGCTTCAGGGGATAGTTAATGATGGGACAGAGAGACTTGAATGACTGCATCGCTGGTTTTAATTTGGTTCAGGGGCAGCAGTGACACGAAGTCATTTCCATACGTAGCTGTTTGTTTTCCTGAGCGAGAGGAGTTGGTGGTCTCGGTCTGTTCCTCGCTGGCGGGTATCTGCATCACAAAAACCAGCAGCACATTTCCCATTCTCACCAGCTGGCCGAGTGGAAAAGCCAAGGTCAGATTTGGGGAAGGGGCAGGGCCACCGGAGCAACAGGCTGAAGCGTGCCGCGAGGACAGCCCCAAGCAGGGACACTGCCATGCCCCTCCTGTGACATGAGCAGCAACTGCCTGCTGTCAGCTCGACCTTGCACAAGAGACCAACAGAGACCAACATCTGACTGCATATGGAGCTGGATAATTAGCAAAGCCCCCGGGTAACCCACTCACTTTCACGGATTCTGTCATTCTCTGGGTGTTTGCTTTTTTTTTTTCATTATTTGCTTGATGGCAGTAAAGCTACTCCTGGACAATAACATTTCTGATTGGGTTTTTATTGTTATTATTTGCAGCGCGATAGTGCCTGCAGGTCGTAGCCACAACTGTGACTTTAACAGATGCTCACAAACAACTACTAAGAGACAGTTCCCGCCTCGATGAACTTATCATTTAAATAGAAAAGCTCAACAGTGGCAAAAGAGGCAAGATGCTACTATCCTCATCAGCACAGAAAGACAAACAGCAGGATTTTCTGGGGGGGGCTGAGCTCCTGAAGCTCCTCCTGAAGCCAGGAAAAGCTGTGGGTGTTCAACGCTGCTGAAAAAAAGAACAGACGAATCAGTTTCTGGGCCCCGACCTAACCTTGTTTGTTTGATAGCTTGTAGAGAAAAATGTAAAAAAGCTGAAAAATCGTGTTCTCCTGAGACACTTCTCCTTCCATCTGCTACAGCAGTGCCTGCTCATCTGAGATCCGCAAGCTGCCTGCTCTGTGGGTTAGGAAGAGGAGGCTAGAGTGGGAAATGCATGGGGTTTAAGGTCTTGCTTTGATAGCAATTTCTACCATGGTCTTCAGGATAAGCAGAAGCAGAACTGTTGGAGACCCTCTTCGACCTTTTCCAGAGATTTTATGGCTGTGAAACTGTGGAAGAGCTAGTGTGCACCCTTCGTTCTCAGTGCTATCCCAGCAGCAAAGTCTCCTAAGCCAGACAAACAAAGACAAGGCTCTGAGACATGCAGACAGTCTTCTAAATTAGGAACTGGACATAAGAGAAAATCTTTTTTCTCGTTTCAAAATGAGTTCTGAAATTGCCACATAAACCTTGGAAAAAATTATTTGTCTGTGAGCAGGACACGGAACGAGAGTGTTAGAAGACAATGTACTTCCAAATGCCTTTTGGGAGATCATTTATTTCTCCTGCGTTCTTTGTATCTACCCATGGATGAAGAGATTAAAGTGAGCAAAACATCCAAGCGAATCATACGAGGCAGCAGTAGGAAAGGCTCTGGACAAGGACAGACAGGGAAATCTTGGCAGCAGCCATGGAACTCCAGGGTCTACAAAACCAGGATGTATGGGATCTTTGTGAGACCACTGCATCACCTCACCTGATCATTGTATGGAATTTTGCTAAGGAAATCACCAAGCTCCCTCAACAGGCACATCTCACCAACCTAAACAGATAAATAAAATGCTTCACTATTGGAATACAACGTTCAGAAAGTGACAGACAACATTTATTTTTCATAAAAACTTGAAATACAAGCATTTTGAAAACAAGGCTGGCAGATGTATTGTTTAGGAAGAGCACGGGGGCAGATGGATTATCTCACGTGTTACCCCCTTCCTCCTCTTTCTGAAACAAGAAGTGAAGGAAGTCGCAGCTGCAATAGCACCAGGGGCAGCCAGCAGATATCTGAGCAATGCTCTGCTTCGGCACACACTAACTGGGAGCAACCAAAAGAAAAGTAGGAACGTCTGTTCTTTGAGTCCACATCCACCCCCACCTCTTCCTTCAGACCTCACCACTCTTACTGAACAGTTTTCTTTCCACTGGCAACAAGGCTTAAATTCTTCCACGATCACACACTTTTAAAAGGCGACCATTGACATATTCTGGAACTCCATCACGTGTCTGGGAGCCCAAGAAATTCAGATACTTTTGTTTCTCTAGGTGTTTGGGATTTAAAATTTCGCTCCAAATTAGAACTGTGGTATTCTCTACCGCAAGAAAGTGGTGGAGAATATTAATTACAGCTCAACGGAAACACGTGATCCAGGTTTTCAAATTTCAAATTACTTTGTAATATATAATATAAAAGGAAATATTTTGAAACCAAAACTCACTTTGAAAGAAGAAATTGAAACATTTAGCTTGGAAATGTCAAAACGAGATGTTCCCACACTGTTGGAACACCCCTCCGTCACTTACTCTTTTTTAAATGACATTTTCAGTGAAAGCAACACAAGTTTGCAGAGTGATTTGATTTTGACAGGGCTGTATCTTCCAATGGAAAGCTGTTCCTCCCGAGGTCTTCCAACCAGCTCCACCAGGAACAGGTGTCACAGGATCATACAGGCCTTCCCTTTGCCAAACCACTGCATTGAAGCCAAATCCTGGCAGAGCGCAAGGCACGGGGGGGCAGAGGACACCCCAGGAAGGTGGGGGGCCTGGTGCCTGAGTCACCCCTGGCTGCATCGTGGCACATCCTGCCTTCCATGGCACGTGGGCTGAACTGGCAGTAGCAACTGTGGGGGATTTCAGGGGAAAAATCCTTAGCGTGTAGGCACAGTTGCATTTTTCAGCACTGCAGCTTCCCCCTCTGCCATCTGAGTTGAGAAGTGACAGAAAGGATTGCCCTGAGGCTGGAGTAAATCCCAGCGCAGGATGGGGAGCTTCCAGCAGGGCCTGAAGGTGGAGGCGGGATGGGCAGGAAGGAACGCACGCCCCCAAATTCACAGATTTCTGCCCAGTGACATCCACTGGTTGTGACTTGTCTGTGCGAGGGGACGTGTCCCTCCCCCCGTGGATGCGAAGGAGAAGCTCAACCCAGCAGGTTCACAGGAAGGCAGAAGTGCCAGCCTCTTTCAAAGATGATCACTTGAAAACTCCTTGTTCTCCGAGGGGGAGAAGCTGGTACTTTCTGAAACGTAAAGGCAAAGAAAAATCTGCTCTGCTTTTACTGCAGCGTTAAATAAAGTTCCTTTTACACACCAGCACTTTCGAATTAGCAAGCAGACTGACTAATAGCAGAAGCTTGAGCTGGGCACAAATGAGTTAGCCTTTTTTCTTCACTTTTCTCACAGGAATGCCACTTGAAAAAATTCCCTTTCTTGTTAATTTAACGATTACCATGAGGAAGAGCCAGCGGTGGGGAAAATGTAGGCAGTAAATAGGATTGAGCGGTCGGTATGGGACCAGGCGTGAGGAGCAGCTCAGCCATGGGCCCACACTCCTGGGCCTGTGATGCCGAGTGCCTGAGGACTGGGGCCTGGCCGCAGACACCTCTCAGGTTGGCAGTGCTCAGGGAGCTAGCACCTCGCAGGCTGGGCACCCAAAGTGCCACCACCCAACCTCCCTGATCCCACCCTGGGGAGAGTGCAGCTCCTGCTGTGTCCTCTCCTGTGAGCAACATGGGGCACGGGGCGCTCCTCTGCCACGGGTGGATGTGGGTGGGCCAGTTAATGTCTTCAGATGCTATGTCAAATGATAAATATTTATCATGCTTCTGTATTAATACATGTGAAGGCAAATGCATATTTATGGCCCTGCAGTGGGAGAGGCGCACCGAGCACAGCCAGCTGGCTACCGCATTCACTAAGAGCCAGCTTTTGGGCCAGTCCCGGGCCCCCTCGGCGTGCTGGTGGTCCTCGTGCCTCAGAGCCATTGCACGAGGGATTCCCCACTACTTCTGCGGCTACCATGATCGTGGTTGTGTCAGCATGAGGATTCCAAAGACAACAGAGAAATAAATGACCACAAAACTCTGTGCTGGGAACCAGCACGACAAGCACAAGGAGAGACAGCACCTGGTCTGGAGGTGTGAAGGTGGCTCAGGTCAACACGCACCCAAGATGGAGCCCAAGCCACCCCAAGGCCACAGCACCTCTGCGAGCATCCGCCCCGCAGCTCCGGTGCCGGCGGGGTCCTGCCCCACTGTCCCCAGGCAGCATCAGGCCGGCGCGGGGCAGCGGCCCTGATCAGCCGGAGGGGCCCCGCGGCGGGCGCAGGGCGGCGGGCCGGGCCCCGGGCCCGCACCTCCCTCCGGCGGG